>APFE030942783.1:2270-21383 GCA_000404065.3 Pinus taeda
TGAAGAGCTTTGGTGAATTTGGGCCAAGTCCTAAAAGGTCTAGTGCAACGTTGTTGCCATTCCCACCATTGCCACCTTTCATTGTCCAAGTACATGCTCCCCAACATAAGCTGAGTCTCATCATCGAAGATGCGATTTATTTTGAAATATTTCTTCATTTGTGCTATCCATGCCGACGGGTGAGAACTGTCAAATTTATGCATATCCAACTTGGGAGGTCGCTGACTGGGTTGTGGGTGGGTGTGCCAAATGTGAGGAGAGTGGCTAGACTCACCCTCATTGTGTTCATGGCCATTATACGCCTCCTCGTGGGCTTGCTCCTTGCCCTTCGGGACTATTTTCTCGACCATGCTACATAGTCTGGTAAGCTGAATGTGGAGGTTTTGCACTGATTCTTCAAGTTTTTCCATCCTTTCATTGGCCATCGCTTGAGCTCTAGTTTCTACCATACACCAACTAGATTTTTTTAAAATTGGGACCGCCTAAAAAAAAAATCACTAAGAAGTGAATGGTACCACCATGCTCACCTCGTCGTCCTGATTCTGATGGGCTAGATCACCAATAAGCGCCCTGATTTTTTTTTTATCTGAAAACTCCTAAGAGTTTTACTCCTTCCTTATCAATACTGCAGTGGCCAAATCCTCAAAATGTCAATGCAGCCAAAAGTCCTGCGAAAATTATACCCCGGTATAGGAACCCTCCACAATGACTCTAATCTGGTGGATTTGAGAGATCTGAAAGGCGGATCTGATAGCTCTGGGCGGCGGAACCGACTGCTTCTGCAAATCTGATGGATCTAATAGATCGAAATGGCTGATTGGGACTGATGTTTGTTGCTGTTGCACCCCTTTGCACAAGCGGATCTGGACGAGATGATGTGTGATCCCCCAATGAAAGAGGGAACTATGGTCTTGAGGAGTGTCAGGTGCTACAGATCGCAATATACATAAGGGTCTGGCAGTAGTACTCGGCCCAATGTTTCAGGGCTCTAACTAAGGAGGATCGATCGTACCCTTAGTTGTACAACCCGACTACCCTATCGTATGAGCGAGTAATCTCTCCGAGTGCTGTTCTCGGTGTACTGTAGCCGCGAGACGGCCGACGGTTTATCTATGGCGAGGTTTCAAGGGAGCCTAGGGGGCTTCTAATATACACAGCGGGTATGTGGAAGACAGTCCGTGCACGGTTCTGTCTAATGCGCTACTACTCGAAGGGGTACCCACAGGGGTTACAAGGGAGTCCAACAGACATGACTACCTCTTGTATTTCCTGCGTGCATGCCTCCCCAAATCCGCAGGTTTATGCGCTCAATGACAGATCCCGTGGTTTAAATATGCCGGAACACGTCTCTAGCCAAAAAAAAAAATTACTAAGAAATGGAGATCCCACTGGCCCTGGAAAGTGCTCTGATACCACTTGTTATGCTCTTAACCTGCAAACGATACCCAAATACAGAATATGCGAAGAAAAGATACCCAGAACACATAATAGCAATGATTTTATTATTCAGAGAGTAATATTCACTTGCCTCTTCCAGGGGGCAACCTCCAATAGAGCAGAGCTTGATTACAAAATAAGACATGATGCTCCTCGCAGGGAGTCTCTATCCTTTATATATGACTCATACATGCAATACCATGGGCCAATACTGTGGTATTAATATTACCATCTATCTAATACTACGTCCCATTTGCAACTAATTGTGGTTCCGTTATTAATTGCGGATTAACCACTTACAATTATTAATATGGGCTTTATTGACTCTTGACTATGGCGTGATCCCATTACATAAATAAGGGGGTTACGGTGGGACCCTAACAATAAATATCCCAAACAATAAAGAAAAAGTGAACCCAAGTTTACGTGGGCCTACAGCTCCCCATAAGTAAATTTCGTCCATTAATTCATGAGCCTCTTCTAGTCGATACAAATGGCCACTTCCTGATTGGATATGCAAACAAATGGCCACCATCTGATTTGACAACTTTTGAAAGAGAACTGCGAGGCCGATCACCTTTGAATTCTCCACACAAACGCTGTAAGAAGGGAATATCTCTTTCTACGTTCACCACGTCGCTGGCTCGTAGCCAGAAGAAAACAAAGGCTAAGCGTTGTACTCACACTTTGGAAGTTTATTCTCTCCGATACCACCGCCACCGTGCGAAATGCTGGACTTCGGCGAACGTTGTGCAATTCACCAATTTATTAAAAAGCACACCTTTATCAGCAATTGAGAAATTGTCACACTGCTTACCAATGAGAAACGTCAAACATGGCCCTCATCTGTGACCCTGAAGCTAACACCTCTCCTCCCTCTTTCTTATAAAAAAAAATTTGTTGTCCCTCATACCACTACTTACACCTTTCCTCCCTTTGCCCTCCTCCCTTTCTTATGATCAGAATGTTTTGGCTTCCCTAACTTACGCCTTCCTCCCTCTGCACTCCTCCATTATTTTCTTATAATAAAAAAAATCATAAGAATTAAATTATAACCTCCTCCTTATTATTGTTGATGATCAAATTAATTAACATATAAGTGAAACATATATAAATTTAAAACAAAACATGTAACAAGATTCTTAATTATACTATTGATGATGATCAAATTAATTAATATATAAGTGAAACATATATAAATTTAAAACAAAACATGTAACAAGATTCTTAATTATGGAGTTTCACCTAATTCACCTAACTTTATCATTATATGAAGTTGGGTTACTTACAGTTTCAGAGATAATTAAGTTAGGGGGAATTGTCCAATTTTATAATAAACTAATGAGTTGAAATAAAAAGTTGAGATTTTATTAATACCAAGTTCTATTTTATTAATAGGAAGTTCTATTAAAATATTTAATAATTTTTTAATTATTCAAAATATTAAAAAGGAAAATTAAGCTATATATTTTTTTATACTTTATGGTCAAAGGTTGTTAGAATAATATAGAAATAGAGTGTTCTAGAATTGTGAGTTGTGTGGTTGACAAGTTATTTTCTTTCTGCTTTACGGTGCTTGAATCCGCTCGACAAATTTGAGGTGAAATCTAGATTTGTGTTATTTAAACTAGTTTTTTTACTACATATATGGATTTAACACCCATCAAAGATTACCCATCAAGGATTACCCATCAAGCTTGTGGTTTCAAAAAATTCCCGTCAGATTTTAGAGAAATTAGACTAGAAAAGTAATGTTATGATTTGGTTTCTTTGTTGTGTGTGCTATTGTTTATTTTTAATATATTAGATCCAATTTCTTAGAATGTAAAAGGTCCAAAATTTATTTAAATTTTTTTATATAGGTAATTTTTAAACAATAGAGTGCAATCTCACATATTTAAATGAATCCACTAAGTTTGATTGTAGAAATTATGTTAAAATGAATCCACTAAGCTTGATGTTAAAAGGAAATTTAAGTTGTTAATAGTATTGGGAGGTTACCATTTAGGGTCAATTGTAAGTAGGAATGAGCCCAAAAATATGTTAAGTGGAAATTTAAGTTGTTAATAGTATTGGAAAGTTACCATTTAGGTCAATTGTAAGTGGGAATGAGCCCAAACGCACTGTTGTTTCTTCTCTTTCAAAATAGGATAAATGAAAACTAAAAGAAAAGTTGTTGCTTGGTATGTCCATAAAGGACAATATAATTCCTCACATTAGAGATTACAAGACATCAAAATAAATGTGGGATGTGCTCAAGGTTTTCTTTGTAACAACAAATACAAACCCGGTCTTTTTTTTGAAGACTAAGCTTTTGTCTAAAGAAAATGGAAACAAATGAAAATATAAGCAAATCCATTTCCCGTGTCAAAGATAAGTTAGGCAATATTGGTGAAAAGGTATCCAATATTTACTTGGTCACCATTACATTAAAAAGACTTAGTGCAATATTATCAAATCTTTATTCTAAGTCTCCCAGTTAGAGAGAAGCCCCTTACATTTGAAGAATTGATAGGAATTCTTTTACAACTAGAAGAGAGGATGAAGAGTTTTAACTTTTCTTTAATAGTTCATATTTGGCATTGGTATCCAAGGGTAAACAACCATAGAGAGGTAAGCCATGGGATAAAAAACAAAAGAGATAAGTTTCAAGCAAACTAGAAAGGTATGCAATAATCTAAATTTCCAACTCATGATAAGAAAAATGATGATTGTTGTTATTGTGGAAAACCTGGGCATAACTCTAAAGATTGTTATAAGATAATATATAATGAGTCTAAACAAAGAAACATAAATTACAATGGAAATTTTATGGACAAAGACACCTAGATCAGTGATAGATTTAAAAATCTTAGCTTATTTGTTTTTGATGTTGCATTGTCTGTGGAGGTTGATGATGTGAATATTTGCTTCATCGATTCTAGTGAATCACTCCATATTTCTTGTAATAAGGATTGTTTTGATTAATACTTGATAACATGATGGAAAATACATTTTCCTAGGAGATAACATATCAAGTAAATTTTAAGGTTAGAAAGTAATAGGTGTGAATTAGCCTAATGGAGAGAGACACATCCATAATGTGATGTATGTTCCTCATATCAAAAATAGTTTAATTTATGTTATAATATTGTTGACCAAGATTCAAAGGTGGAATTTATTAAATCAAATTGTGTTGTTAAAGACATCCAAGATCACTACAAGGTTACTGTCATAGGTAACAAGGTTGGAGGATTATATAAGCTGGATGTGACCAGGACATGTCATCAAGCGTTGGCATCTACACAATGTCAATAGAAGAGCTATAGAATGAAAGGTATGGTAATTTAAATCACAATGATTTAATGTTACTTCAAAAGAAAACAATAGTTGAAGGTCTTTGTGTTATGAACAATGATAATGTTGAATGTGAAGCATGTGCACTTGGAAAACAACTTAAAGATGAATTTTCTCTACATAAAGAGGAAATATAGAGGGAAATACTTGAATTGATTCATGTTGATATATGTGGACCTATGCAAACTAAATCTCTTGGTCCATCATGGTATTTTCTTATTTTATTCCAATTTGTTATTAGAGTTGTGATACCATGTTGAAATAAGAAATAACAAGAAGAGAAACAGAAGATATAATAAACCACACTCACAATATTTGAGATCACACTCTATTCGAACAACCCAAATCTGGCCTTTGAGATCTCAATGTATGGCTCTGATACCATATTGTATTATTTTCCAACTTAACGGAACTCTAGTTGTCACATTTTATGCTTGTTGGGCATATTTTTGTTTCTCCAACATATTCAAGAATCCTCCTTAACAAAATAACTTCACAAGTTGCATTGGCAAAGGCTTTGTATTCAACTTTTGTGGATGACAAAGAAACAACTGGATGCTTCTTGCTACTCCATGATAGGATCCTCGATCTTATATTGAATGCATACATAGAGGTTGATCATATGTCATCATCAACACAAAATCATATTCATTAGTATACATAGTACTAAAATTAAGTGTTCCTTTCAGATATCAAAGGACTTCCTTTTTTTCTTTCTAGTGGCTTTCACAAGGCTTATCCATGAACTAACTAAGGATGTTGAAAAAATATGTTATAGTTGACATGGTAGTGGTGAGGTAGTTCATACTTCCCACCAGATGATGATAAAAAGTTCCATTCACATATTTAGTTCCATCATCACTATACAATTTTGTGTTTTTCTCTAAAGGAGTTTATATTTCTTTACACTTAATCATATTTAACCTTTTAAGCATTTTCCTTGTATACTTGCTTTGTGTGGTCAGTTCCTTACTAGATTCTCTCCAAACTTCAAGACCTATACAATAATGCAATTCACCAAGATCGTTCATGTCAAATACCCTTGACAACTACCTTTTAATTTCTTCAATCAACTTGGATGCACTACCTATTAGGATAATATCATGAGCATATAAAGATATCAAAGAAATATTGACGACTTCTTCTTTCTTGGTGTACAGGTTAGGATCACTTTTTCTTCTCACAAAACCTTTCTCATAAAAGAAATTTTAATCAATTTTCAAACCATATAAAGCTTTCTTTAACCTACAAACAAGATGCCCATGTTCCTTATTTAAAAACCCTTCAGGATGAACCAAACAAACTTCTTCTTGTAACTCAAAAAATAAAATTTGACATCTAATTGACACATTTTCCAATTATGTTTTTTAGATAATGCAATCATGATTCTAATTGTGTTCAACTTAACTATAAGTGCAAAAGTATCTTTATAATCAATTCCCTCTTTTTGTGAATATCCCTTTACAACAAATCTAGTTTCATACTTTATACTTATCAATATTACCATCAACATTAAACTTACATTTGTACAACCATTTGCATCTTATGGGAACTTTAATTTTAGGTAATTATGTTAATTCCCATCTGTCATTCTTCATTATAGAGTCATATTCTTCATTCATTGCATCTCTACATTCTTTATATTCTTTAGATTCTTCATAGCCTAAAGCTTCTACAACATTCATTACATGAGACATCAATGCATAGCATTTATACCTTATGGGTGCCTAAATTTAATGTGATGACCTTCTTGGAGTTTTCTTTCTTTCATTTTCTTCTCCTCTTCTTGGAGTGTCATGATTGCATAATGTTTCTTTCTCTGAAACTTGTACTTGTTCATGTGCTTGTTCATGTTCCTATTCAAATGTTTAATCTATTTTGACATAATCATTAGTATGCCATGTGGTAGTATTATTCCTTTTATCTCCTTCATTTCCATTCTCATGCAACACCAAATCCCTACTTGCAAGCAATCTATGTGAACTACAATCAAACAACTTGTATGTTTTTTCATCACCACAGTAACCAATAAATGTGCACTTAATTGAAATTGCATCAAGTTTTCTTCTTTCATTTTTTGGGATATGAACAAATGACTTGCATCCAAAAACTCTTAGATGAATCACTTTTGGTTTATACCCATAAAATGCTTCAAAATGTGTTTAAAGATCTGAAGTTTAGGTTGGACTCAAGACTATTTTTCAAACAAACAATAGTATCAATAGCTTCAGCCCAAAAAACATGAGGGACATTTTTACCTTGAAGCATAGAACATTCCCAACTACTAGTGTTATTTTTTTTCCTCTCAGCAACTCCTTTTTGTTGAGGTGTATGTGGTACTGTAAATTGTTGTAGAATCCCATTTCTTTTACAATATTGATTAAATTCTCTTGATTTATATTCTTCCCTCGATCAGATATGAGAACTTTGATGCATTTTCCAGTTTTTTTCCACCATATTTTTGAGTTCTTTAAAGCACTCAAAAACATCACTCTTCTTTCTTATGAAATAGAAACATGTATACCTAGATCTATCATTAACACAAATAGGGAACTACAATGTTCTAGCAAGAAATGTAGTTTGCATAGGTCCACAATCATTAGTATGAATCAATTCAAGTATTTCCCTCTGCCTTTTCTCTTATGTGCAGGAAATTCTTATCTATGTTACTTGCCAAGTGCACATGCTTCACATTCAACATGATCATTCTTCACAACAAGAAGGCTTGCAACCATTGTTTTCTTTTGAAGTAAAATTAAATCATTGTGATTTAAATTCCCATACCTTTGATGCCATAGCTCTTCTATTGACATTGTTGTAGATGCCAACACTTGATGACTTGTCCTAGTCACATCCAAATTATACAATCCTCTAACTCTGATACATGTGGCAATAACCTTGTAGCATTCTTGGATGTCTTTAACAACACACTGTGATTTAATATAGTTCACCTTTAAATATTGATCATTAATAGTAGAAGCATAAATTAAGTTATTTTTGATACCGAGAACATACATCACATTATGGATTTGTCTCTCTTGTCCATTAGGAAAACTCACACTTATTACTCCATAACCTTGAACTTTAAGTGATTTGTTAACTCCTAAATAAACATATGTTCCATCAATGTTCTCATAATATTCATCAAACCAAACCTTATACAAGCCATATGGAGTAATATACCAGAATCGATGAACCAAGCATTCATATCATCTGTCTCCATAAACAATGCAACATTAGAAACAAACAATCTAAGATTTTTAAATCCATCGCTAATTTAGGTGTATTTGTCCACAAATTTTCCAATATGCTTTATGTTTCCTTGTTTATACTCATCATGTTTTTTTTTTTTTTTTATAACAGTGTTTAGAGTGATGCATAGGTTTGCCACAATAATAACAATCATCATTTCTCTTATCATGAGTTGGAAATTCAGATTGTGCCCTACCTTTTTTTTCTTAAAAGTTTCCTTCTTTGTTTTTGTCCCGTGTCTTACCTTTGAATGGTTGTTTACCCTTAGCTACCAACACCAAATCTAAACTATTAGAGCCCAAATTAAAAGTCTTCATCATGTCTTCCTCTTGCAGAAGAATTCTTATCAATTCATCGAACATAGGGGGCTTTTGTTTAGGTGAAGGACTTGAAACAAAAGTTTGATAAGATTACACTAATTTGCTTAATGTGATGGTGACCAAGTCAGTACTCCACACCTTTTCACGATTATCTCCTAAATTATAACTTAGATAATTGACACAAGAAATGAAATTGCTTATATTTTCAATTTCTTCCATTCTTATAAATAAAAGTTTAGTCTTCAAAACTAAGATCTAATTTGTATTTTTTGTTTCATACAAACCCTTGAGCACATCCCACATTTTTTTTGATGTCTTTCAATCACCACTGTGAGGAATTATATTTTCCTTTATGGACATATGCAACAACACCTTCTCTTTCAGTTCCAGTTTCTCCCAATCTAAAAGAGGAGTAGCAATAGTGGGTTTGGGCTCATCCCCACTTACAGTTGAACATAGACGATATCCTTCCAATACTATTAACAACTTAAATTTATAGTTAAAATGATTTTTACCATAAATCTTAGTGGATTCATTCAAATATGTATCAACTAGAGGATTTGGTATTTTTTAAAATTATCTTCAATTAATAAAATGCAGTAGATCTGTCCACATGGGGTAGCTAAAGCGGCAAGGGCCGTGGAAATGAAGTCTCACCGAACCGGAAGTCTTGGGTTCAAATCTTGGGCTACCCTTCCCTCGTAGAGGGGTACATAATGGACATGTAAATCGGAGAGTCCCGCCCCAGCTTACAAAAAAAAAAAAAATGCAGCAGATCTCAAATAAATACCAAATGACCAATACCAAATAATTTCAGATCCAAACACCAAATATAAAAAATACTTGTACCACATCATAAAAATTTCTACACAAACTCATTTCTCACTAGTTCACAAATAAAACTTATTTTTTTAACTGCTTTAACCCATTATGAAATATAAATCTAAAACCTTCTTTTAACCTTATTTTTTTAACTGCTTTAATATTTATTTTAAATATATAAAAGTCACATCAAACAAAATCATTAAATTCAATGCACGACATTTTTCTTTTCATTGTTTGCCATAGTGCTACAACAACTCAAATCCTTTGAATATTCTATAGATTCATCGATTTGGTGGGGTCCTTGGATATCTTATGTATCGTGGGAAAAGATAACAATGCACTTCCGACATGTTGCAACATTATTCAATCACCGTTAACATGATCACGCCAGTAAGTCATGCTGATTTTATGTGTTTTGTTATGCTCCTTCAAATCATATCTCTATTATCGTCCTAGTGACAATGCCATAATCTCCTGAGACTTACCAAAGCCTCTAGTTCATGGTTGTAACAAAATCTTACAAACAACAAACATGGTAAACACTCAATAAAAGTTGCGACAATAAAAAAACATACACGTTGTTTGATATCAACTTACATAGATTGCTTGCAAGTAGGGATGTGGTGTTTCATGGGAAGAGCAGATGAAGGTGATAAAATGAATAATATCGGTGTATGGCATTATACTGATGATTATGTAAAAATAGATACTAGTGTTAAACAAGAACATGAACAGACATATGAATATGTACAAGTTGAAGAGAAAGAAGCATCAAGCATTCATGACAGTCCAAGAAGAGGAGAAGAAGATGAAAGAAGTAAAACTCTAAGAAGGTCATCACGTCAAATTTAGGAAACTATAAGGTATAAATGCATTAATGTCTCTTGTAATGAATGTTGTAGAACCTTCAAATAGAAGTTAAAGAATAAAAAGGATGGAGAGATGCAATGAATGAAGAATATAACTATATAATGAAGAATGACATATGGGAATTAAAAAAAAAATCCTAAAAATATTTTTGCCATATTATGCAAATGGTTGTAAAAATCCAAGATTAATGTTGATGGCAATATTGATAAGTATAAAGCTATATTGGTTGCAAAACTCTATTCACAAAAAGAGGGAATTGATTATGAATATACTTATGCACCTGTACCTAAGTTAAACATAATTTTAATCGTGATTACATTAGTTGCAAAACATAAATGGAAAATGCATAAGTTAGATGTCAAATATACTTTTTTGAATGGTGAGTTAAAAGAAGAAGTTTATTTCATTCAACCTGAAGAGTTTGTAAACAAGGGGCAAGAGCATCTTGTTTGCATGTTAAGGAAGCCTTATATGGTTTGAAACAAGCACCAAGATCTTGGTATGTGAAAATTGATCATTTCGTTTATGAGAAAGGTTTTGTGAGAAGCAATCCTAAACTAGACAACAAGAAAGATGATGAAAGGGATATTAATTTGATATATTTATATGTTGATGATCTTATCATAATATGAAGTTCATCCAGGTTGATTGAAGAAATTAAAAGTCAATTATCATAGGTATTTGAGATGAAGGATCTTGGTGAATTGCATTATTTTTTAGGCCTTGAAGTTTGGAGGGAATCTAGTAAGACATTTATCATGCAAAGAAAATATACAGGGAAATCCTTAAAATGTTCAATATGATTGAGCATAAGGTTGTGTCTACTCCTTTAAAATAGAATGCTATATTAGATAGTGATGATGGAAGTGAAGAGGTGAATGGAACTTTGTGTCCTCAACGGGTGGGAAGTTTGAACATTATCACAACTACCAGGCCATATATAACATATTTTGTCATTATCCTTAGTTAGTTCATGGCTAATTCATGTGAAAGCCATTGGAAAGCACCAAAGAAATTCCTTCAATATCTTAAAGGAACACTTAATCATAGTATTATGTATACTGATAAATATGATGTTGAGTTGGAAGGTTTTTCTTATTTAATTTGTGTTAGAAATCCTGTTGACAAAAAATCAACTACTGGATGTGCATTCAATATAGGATCAAGGATCATATCATGGAGAAGAAATAAAGAACCAATTGTTTCTTTTTCATCCACACAAGTTGGATACAAAGCCTTAACCAATGCATATTATGAATTTGTTTGGTTAAGGAGGGTTGTTGAAGATGTTGGAAAGAAGCAAAGAGGCCCAATCAACATCAATTTGATGACCAGAGTTCCGTTAAGTTGGAAAATAATCCAATTTTTCATGCCAAAACAAAACATATAAAAGTCGAGCACCATTTTGTAAGGGAAACGATATAGTCATAGGATATTGACTTAGTCTATTGTAATACAAGTGAAAATGTAGCTAACATATTTTCCAAGCCTCTTCGAACGATGAACTTTGAAATATGTAGACAAAAACTAGGCAGTGTGAAAAATCCATTTCTCCATTAAGGGGGGGTGTTATAATAACGTAGAAATAAGGTGTTCTAGAATTGTAAGTTGTGTGGTTGATGAGTTGTACTCGTGGGTTTTTGAGTTGGTTTACTTCTTAGTTAGTGCTATAAGTTGGTTTCTTTTTTGTCTATGCTATTTTATATTTTGTAGTCTATTAGCTCCAATTTCTTAAGATCTAGAATGTCCAACATTTGTCTAAAAGTATCTATATATGTATTGTTTGATCAAGCATTTTAATAATAGAGTGTGATCTCACATATTGTGAGATTGTGTGGTTTGTTCTATCTTCTTCTTGTCTACTTCTTCTTTATTCCAATACAACCATGTATACCTATGTCTATCATGAACAAAAATAAGATGATTATTTTGAGTACTTTAAAGAATTCAAACATATGGTGGGAAAACAAACTGCCAAATGCATTAAAATTTTTAGATCTGATCAGTGGGGAGAATATGAATCAAGATTATTTAATCAATATTGTAAAAGCAATAGGATTATACAACAATTTCTAGTGCCACATACACCTCAACAAAATGGAGTTGCTGAGAGGAAAAGCATAACCCTAGTAGGATGTGCAAGTAATATGCTTCAAGGTAAAATGTCTCTAATTGTTTTTGGGACGTAGCCATTAATACTAATGTTTATTTGAAAAATAGGATTCCAACCAAAAGTTTAGATCATAAAACACCTTTTGAATAATTTTATTGGTATAAACCAAAAGTGAGTCATTTAAGAGTTTTTGGATGCAAGCATTTTCTCGTATTCGAGGAGATGAAAGAAGAAAACTTGATGCAAATTCAATTAAGTACACATTTATTAGTTGTTGTGATGATAAAAATGCATACAAGTTGTTTGATCCGAGTTCACATGTATTACTTGCAAGTAGGTGTTAGAGTCGATCTTGTCAGTCCTCTGTCAGAGATCAAAACTCTTCATGCATTTCATTTTTAGGAGTCCCGCTCCATTCACTCAGCTGCATTCTGCTAGGGGCATGCCATAATCTAACGGAAAGGTCATGCTAGTCATTCCCCCTCATGTCTGGCTCCTGCTGGCTTAGGTCTTTTGTCAATGATCACTAAAGTCCATGATAGTCAAGGTCTGGTCCTTTAATGGACAAAAGTCATTTTCGATCATTAGGTCTAGGGATTAATCAATTTGGTCTTCAACCATGTCCAATAAAGCCATGCAGGCCAGAGTGAGGCCCTTACAAAGTTATGATTCAGAGAGTTTCATCGTCATGTGGACAAAACTTCGACTGTTCTTCAAAACTCTGTTTTGAAGAAAAGTCAAACAGTGTCATTTGTGATAAAATTTTCAAAACAGTCGTCAGTTGATTTCTTCAGGTGCAGTCGTGGTTTCCATGGCCAAATGCCCTGTCATGCAATCCCTATAAAGAGTGCCAAAAAATTCATCATTTGAGCTAAAATTTCAAAGAGAAAAGTGAAATTCAGTGTTGCATTAAATCAACGAAAAGTGTCAAAACATAACATTAGCAAAATGGGTTTTTGAAGACGCAAAAATTTAACCCATGACTTCAAAATCTTTAAATAGAGGTTTCCACAAGCAAACAAGGTCATTGTGCTAATCAAGGTTATTGAGAAACATAGCAATGTGTTTGAGAGTGCATAATGCGTGTTTGGAGTGAAGTTGGAGGCAGTTTCCAGGGCGCGGTGCATAGACAGAGGGGCGCGGCGCACACATAGGGCGTGGCGCACACAGAGCCACCCCACAGTACAAATTTTCAATGGGCGCGGCGCACAAACAAGGCGCAGTGCACTGGGTTTGGCGCGCGGCACACACCCACAAAGGGCCGAAATCATGCCAAATTTCCTCAAGTTGCTTGTGAAACCACTCAAATTGACAGGTAGGCTCTATATCATGGCTTGCTCATAAAATTTGGTGAATGTTATGGTGGTTCATGGCTATGCTTAATTGAAACAAAACTCATAAAACCAACCACTAAAAAAACATCAAAGCCATGGTTGCTAGGGTTGCAAAATTGTGGTGTTAGTGCCAAGGCTCCGTTTTCACCCCTCATTTTTCCCTTGCTTGCCATTTTTCCCTATCCCCCCTTTCTCATTTTTCCTATTATCCCTACCCTAAAACACTACCAAACCCTATTCCCTATCCCCTCCTCTTATTTGTCAACATAACACCACAAAACCCTACCTTATCAAAACCCCAGAACCCTACCTTATCAAATACCCAAACCCCCTTGCATATCCCTAAACAAACTTCTCCCCATAATCCCTATTCCCATCATATTACTCCCCTCCTAATACTCCCTTTTTTCATTGTTCCCCTTGGTGGCAGATATCACAACAACACCTAGCTTCACACCATCATCAAAGGGCAACCCAAGTACAGTACACACATCAGTCATGGCATCTGAGCATTCATCAGAGTATGAGATGGAGACACAAATTGATTCATCCTCAGAAGAACAGGCTCCTAGGAGACGTCACAAGAGTGTCAAACATGTTAGGGATGAGCCAACTACCCTCACTCAATTGTAGGCCTACCCTCTTGCCTTTTCATGTTTCCAGCATCTATCATGTTTTGAATTTTTGTCAAAGGGTGGCTAATGTTAGATTTCATCATGAGTTGGCCCATCTTTTTATGCTTCACCTACATGGAGGCCAGTCTATCTTGGCTAGGGTCACCTTCACATTGACACCCGAAAGTATCTCAATGGCAACTGGCATATCGAATGTCGGAGAACAGTGGCACAAGGAAAAGAAGGTGGATAGGCAACACTATGAGCCTTACATTAAGGCCAGATTTTTGAGGCAGCTCACAAGAGTCTTTCAATTCAGATATTTGAAAGATGAGTATGCTCCACTCATGAAATTGATCATGAAGTACTTCACCTGTGAGGGGAGGTTCTCTCGACTATATGCCTATCACATCAGGTTGCTCATGCACTTTACCAGGGTGCGAATGATGAATCTCCCATTTTTCATTTGTAGGAACATAGAGAGGATGAACACCTTCATGCAGCATAAGACCCCTCAGCAGCAACTTAACAGCGTTTATCACTTTGCTCTTATCCGGATTTTGGTGGATCATCAATTGGGATTGTAGGGCATTGCTTAGGAAGACTTCATCTCCCGTGACCTCTTCAGCACTTCGCAGGTACTATCAGAGGCAGAGCATGAGATAGGTGGTCCTTCTCATCAGTATGAGAACCATGAGACCACTACTATGCCGGTATTCGTTACATATCAGAGAGACAGTAAGCACTTGTTTGCAACAACAAAGCGAGTGTTATCTCCACCCGGGGTGGAAGGGGCCTCGCTTCCGACATCGACAACACAGCTGCAGGACAAGGGTAAGAGGCCCATGCATGATGAGGGTCCATCAGGTGAACAGGAGGCCGACTTCATCCTCATTGAGGAGGATGATGCACATGTGGAGAGTGCCAAACTTAGGATGACCATCCAGGAGCAGAACGCAAAGATCCAAGACTTGTCACTCAATTTAGAGAGGGCCAAATGGATCATCAGGTATTTGGAGTAGAGGAACAAATAGCTTGAGGACCAACATGAGATCATGGAGCTGCAAAGCATCCGTGAGAATCGACAAGCTGCCCAATAAAGGAGGATCAAGCTCACTACCTTGGAGCAAGAGATTAACAATGACCATGAGTCTTGGCTCGAGCGGATCAACATCCACCTTGAGAGACTACTGGAGAAGGCCGACAGAGACAAAACCATACTGAGGAGGATGGTTTATCATTACATGGCACGGAACATGAGTGCAAAGGCTCGGATAAGGAGCTTGAAGGCAAAATTGAGAAGAGCAATAAAGAGGCAAAAGAGGAAAAAAGAGAAAGATCGGCTTCGAATCCTAGCTGAAGCCTCTGTGGCCCAGCATAGTGCCTCTTAGAGAACATCTAGCCCAAATTTCAAGAAATTTGGGGCAATTTTGGTCACATGGAAAAATTTTGGTCACAACACAGGTTTTTTCTCCCTGTGCGCTGCGCCACTGGCGCGACGCTTAGGATTGGGAGCTCCAAATTGGAAATGGCTTGCATTTTTGGATTCAGCATGCAAAATCATGACTATTGGTGCTTGGAATAGAAATTTGGGCATGATTTGAGTCCAGGAGTTCAAAAACACCCAAAAAATGACCTCTCTACCCCTATTTTGACACACAGGAAGCAGTCTTGGGAGAATGAAGATTTGGAGGGGCAAATGAGCACCAAATTCAGAAATTACACTTGGGTTGGAAAGTAGACAGGCTACGCTTTCCAACAAGCACACTTGGGCACATTGTGGACTCCTGCAGGTGCCTCAAAACAGCCTCCAAAATGGCATGGCGCATATAGAATTGGGCGCAGCGCATATAGAGAAAAGGGCCAAATTCACCTTCGTTTCGCGAAATTTCAATTCACGACTTTCTCCAAGTGGGCCCGCTCATCTACACTTCAAATTTTTCGGAAACCAAGGAAAAGTTTAAAGAGTTTGGCTTCTATCCAAGTGGCAAACGAAGGCAAACGGTCACCCAAATCCATTTGTCATTTTTGTAGCGCTGCACTTGTAGCTAATGGTTGCTTTCCATCTCCATTTTGTAATGATTCGAGAAACTCCTCAACCCTTGGTCGTTCTATCTCCTCATGGCATGTTCTATTTATTGTATGAAAACCATTTGCAAAGGGTTGGTTGGCTTGTAATTTCTGGGAGACTATGGGAAAGAAACTTTGTTTCTTCATTGTATATTTTGACAGAGGATTAACGAAAGGCAGTGGCTCTGTTTCATGAGATTCATGTGGTTGTGAGTGTAGAAAATGTGTTTTTCCTTGTGTTGCATATGTATTTTGTTATGTTTCATAGTCATTTCATATTCATTTCCAGTGAAATTTTCTAAGTTAGATAAGGTAGAATTCATTTTTATTGCTCTGCCTGTGGGAAAATTTCATGTTCAGTGTTCTTCTTCTGTTGAAAAGGATTCATGCACTTATTCCCTTTTCACCCTCCTAAACAATCTCTCCATTTCGCGTTATTTCAAACTAAATTGCTAGACTTTCCGCTTGTCTTGCCTCACGAAGTAATCTGTGCCTTTGTATTAAATTCTCTGTTCATTATTGTTCGTTTGGTCCCATACCATCCCAGAAACTCAGTCATTCATAAAAAATTGCTTCTTGTATCCATATTTACTTACTAGCCTAAGATCAATATTTCACTGTAAGTCATCTCAGACTGTTTCGTTTACTTATTCACTGAGTGTGACACGGAGAGAGCCCTCTCCTGTTCTGGTAGGGCTAGCTACCAGACTGAGCATGGTTTGTGGTTACCTTGAATTTTTGCCTTCCTTCAGCCTAAGGCAGATTTAGGTGCTAACATAGTGGCGACTCCGTTGGGGACGAAATCAATCCCCTTACTTCTTGATAATTCTAAGCTTCCGGATGATAAGTTTAAGACTTGATAGGCTGAGTGAGTTGGTTATGTCCTTTGATTTTTCTCAATAGCACACTGGCTTCAAGAAGATATACCAGGGCTAATCCGGATCCAGATCCTTTGCACATCTATGAAAATCCCAATTTGATTTCAAGAATTCATCGTCAAGAGAGCTCTATATCTCCCGTGTTCAAATCCCATTCATGCCCCGACATTTTTGAGTATCTTGAAGAGCTAGAGTTTGATGAGCATTGAACTATCGTTATTCAAAACAAAATCCGAAAGAGCGGTTGACTCTACTGTCCACAATCCACAGTTTCTTGTAGACTTGGAGACGGAAAGGGCTAACCATTCGATTGATAACTACATTATAGCTCAACTTCAAACTCCAATTGCTATTCCCTTACAAACTGTGCACACTCCTCCAACACCTCTGAGGCCAAATCCACCAAGAGTGATGGCTGCCCGTTTTGCACCCCTTGTTCTGCCTCAAGTCTTAGATGATATGCCCGTAGATTATCAAAGAAAAATCCCATTTTTTTATGGAACTCCTAACAACATTACTGCTCAGCAACATGTGGACAGAATGGCAGATTTCTATGAACTTCATGAGATCGATGCTGAGAATGTGACAATGAGACTCTTTGTACAAACATTTGTAGGTGAAGTGAGGAAATGGTTCAGAGGTTTGTCGGCTGCACGTATCACTACCTTGGCTGACCTACAAAGACAACTTTAAAATCGCTAGGAAGTGGAAAAGGATCCTCTTCAAATTCTGGCTGAATATGAGCAAATCAAAAGAAACGCTAATGAGTTGGTCCAAGACTATTGCATTAGATTCAATTCAATTTATAATGAAATTCCAGATCATCTAAGGCCACCTGTGGGACTAGCCATGGTGAAGTTCCCAGATGGTTTTGATGCTGACATGGCTTATCAATTAAGAGAGAGAGAACCGGCCACAATGGAAGACATGCAGAAGATAGTGGTCAGCGTTGAAGCAAATCTGTTGACCAAGAGGGCTAGAGAAAAAGCAGAGAAGAAGGTCACCACAAAAGAAGAGTCTTCCTCGGTAGATCAGCTACTTCGGAAGGTAAAGCAGATGCTTGAAAGGGTGAAACTTGACAAACCTGAGCCACAAGTTAGAAATCCTAAATTCTGTGGCCAGCAACAACCAAAATATAGAATAAGACAGAGAGATCAACGAGCCCAAGAGCAGATAGCACAGTAGCCAGTACAGCCACCTTTGCAGCAAAATTTTGTGCATGGACCGGAGTCAAATGAGGACGAGAATATAATAGGTGAAGAAAACCACCTCTTTACTCTTGATGATTTGCCTATTTATCTCACTGAGGATGAGGAGTATGCAAAGAGTTTGACTGTACACAAAGATGTATATTTTATTCTAGCAAATGATACCGTCTTGGAGGAAGAATCAGATGAGTACCAAAGAGGCTATATGAATGCTCTGTCCGCCCAGCAGCAGCGATATTCACTTAGAAACAGAGATGTGCCAGTCAAACCAATTCAGAAAAGGAAGGAGGTCGAGGCATCAAAGAATGATTCATCAGTTGCAAAAAGGAAAGGAAAGGAGGCGGTTGATCCAGATAGCAGCAAATCACCATCAGCAGAACAATCACATCAACAAGTTACATCAAAAGAAAAGGAAAGGAAAGAAATCTGAGTCAAAGAGGTAGAAAAGATTCCTGCTTTTAATTTAGAGAATGAGATTTCTAAATTGAAGATATCCATTCCCTTGACTGAAATAATGAGGAACAACAGTTATAGAGGACAAGTATCTAAAATGTTGAATTTGGACCCAATGTCCGACATGGTGAATGTCGAAGGTGATCAACCTGAAATGATTTTTGGGCCAGCATCGAATGATGAGTCTCCTGATAGTGATGTGCCACCTTTTTATATCAGTTTAAGGTTGCATGATTTTGTTGGGTCCCTATAATACTAGTGATTACCCCATTACTATTGTATTTATACCCCTTATTTATATTGTTGTGCCCCTATTACCCCCATATTGTTATTTCTGTGCCCCATAGAATCCCTCTATTGTTATTTTTGTGGCTTTATATTATTATTGTTAGGTCGGCTGGAT
>APFE030942790.1:0-34133 GCA_000404065.3 Pinus taeda
TTCAGCTTCCCAATGTAGTATTTCACAGTTTCAAAAGTTTTCTATAGTCAGACGTGCCTCATAAATGATACCAGTTACTGTGTTTTCTGTGTCAAATGGATTTCTCACCCATACTTGTTTCAATTGAATCTTCCCGCAAGTTGGCATAATTACTGACGTATGCATGCGATATTCTATGGCTTTTCTTTCACTGTACTGGCTAGTTGAAACGTAGCGATGAACTAATTTTCGTCGCGTTGGCAGTACGTTCCCATGGATAAGGTTTTGGAATGGTAAATTATATATTTTGAATTATTTTAAAATTCATTTAAGGATTTCTATGATGGAGAAATTCTATAAAGAATTTTGACTTTCAATTTGTCAATGCCAAAGAATTCAATCTCTGGCCACGGTATTATTGTCGTGATGACATTTAATTCTGACAAAAATGTACCAAAATGGGTGCGTCTTCATTGCCTTATTCCCATCATCTCAGGGCTCTAAGATAAAGTTTATATTTAGGATTAAATAGATATATGTGATTCCTGCAACCATGGTATAGGATTAAATTCCAAACTTCACAGCTTGCAATTATTGAAAATGTCAAAATGTCTCTCAATTTTTAAACACAACTTTGAGCTTAGAGTGTGATTTGTAAGTACTCTAAGCAAGAACTCTCGAACTAAATCATCTAGAAGAGAGGAAGCATCTCCTCCTCTCTTCTTACTGCCACCCGAACTAAATCATCTAGAAGAGAAGGAAGCATCCCCTCCGCTCTTTATAGTGCCACCCTCCATGACCTACGGAGCATAATCAAAATTAACAGCTTGCAATTATTGAAAATGTCAAAATGTCTCTAATTTTTAAACACAACTTTGAGCTTAGAGTGCGATTTGTAAGTATTCTAAGAAAGAACTCTTTAACTAAATCATCTGGAAGAGAGGAAGCATCTCCTTCTCTCTTCTTACTGCCACCCGAACTAAATAATTTATTTTTTAATAAAAATTAATAATATTATTAAATTCTAAAATATAAAAAATTAAATATAAATATTAAATTTTTATATATTTTTAATTAAATATAAATAAAAAATTTTAATATCAATATTTTAATTTCTATAATGGATTAAAAGCACATTATAAAATATTTGAACAAGAATTTTTAAGTTATCCAAAAATAAGAGAATGTTATAATTCTTTATTGATCTCATTTTAAAATGATGATGATGATGGTGGTTAACGTCCACTAAGACCAAACTTTGGTGTATTGGACCTAAAGAAACGCATTATTTAGTTTGATTTAAGATTTTATTCCTATGCTCAAAAAGCTTGGAGAGAAGCCTCCCGAGCTCAATGTAATTTTGACAACATAAAAGGCTTGGAAGGTAAGTATTTCAACAAAGATTTTGAAACTAAGATCTAATGTAGTTGTGCATTGGGCACTCTAAGAGGAAGTGATTTTCATCCTCGATGTTCATATTCTCACAGAGATGGCAGAACCTTTCCATCCATGGTGTTTTAGGAACTACCCAACAACCCATTTCACTATGGAGCTCACGAGAGTTCGTTCTAATCTTGGCTACATTAATTTGCTTCTTTGAGTTAGTTAAAATAGAGAGATACTTTTTATCTTCTAGGGTGGGGTTGATGACCTCATTATAATATCTTAATTTTCTTTTAGCTGCTAAATCTTTCTCACACCACATTTTTTCTTTGAACTTAGAAGTAACAATATTTTTAATGTTATTAATTTTTTCCAATGCAACATTCTCGTTGACCTCCCAATGCTTTAACGAGGCCCCGATGTATTTATACCAAACTCATTTGAGCCTTAGGTGGTTTTCGCTGGAATTTAAAGCTAGCTTAGGAAATCTATGGTCTCCTATGTTATTGAGTTTGTGCTTGTACAAAAAAAGGGGGAAAGAACCACTTCTATAAGGAAAATAGGATAGGGTGTGTTGCTTTTAATGTTGAAGTTATACGTTATAAAACACTTCTGGATTTTCTTAATCTTTCTCCAAGATTCTCTAGAGATTCTACAACCCCAAACTTCACATCCATATAAGATAACTGGAGTGACTAAAGTTTCAAAGAGGAACTTCTTTGTATCCCACATTATGAGGTTTTCCGTTTTATAATTATTTTCAAGACCAAAATAAGCTTTCCATCCCCCATTAATCCTTTTCTCAATGCTATAGTTCCAGTTGAGCTTGTGATGAATATCAATTCCTAGGTACTTGTAGGAAGACACTTCCTCCAAGTTACTATTTTCATACATAAAATTAGAGTAAGTGTCCTTCTTGGATTTGATAATCATAACTTTTGTTTTCTCAGTATTAACAATCATACCCATGGTAGAGCAGAAATCTTTAAGAAGTATAAGTTGCTTATCAAGATCAGATGGGCACCTTGCTAGAAGAACAATATCATCAACGTAGAGAAGAAGCATGATCCTAACTAAGATCGTGCCAGAACATCCTGCTTCCTCTAAACAACCTTCTAGCTTGTCGATGTAAATCCAAAATAGGGTAGGGGAGAGGGGGAAACCTTGTTTAACTATGATATTGCACTTAATATCTTTCAACCACCCCTCATTGCACTTTAACTTGGAAATTACATTCTCGTATAACCTTATAGTGGCATCTCTCAACTCAAAAGGAACCTTTAGCTCTTCTAATGTGTTCCAAAGGTTGTTTCTAGGAACTGTATTGAAAGCCTTTCTAAAGTCCACAAAGCAACAAAAGAGGTTGGATTTATCATTGCGGCATTCCTCCACAATGATCCTAAGCATAATGAGTTGGTCTGTTGTTGATTGTTGCTTTCTAAAACCCGCTTGGATTTTAGCTTGCTTACCTTCACTTTGAAGCCATATGATCAACTTCCTTTCCAAAATAATACCATATAACTTGGCTAGGAGAGGGCTCATCATAATTGTCCAATAATTAGAGGGGTTATTTGTATCCCCACTTTTAAAAATAGGGATAATGAGGCTTTGAGTCCATGGTTTAGGGAACCCTTTCTTGACCGCTTGATTGAAAAGCTTGTGAATGTGGGGGATAAGGACAGGACCTCCAATTTTAAGATTTCCACCTGCTAACTTCAATGTCCTTAGTTTTCCCACTAACCAAGCGATTTACCCCAAAATAAATGTATTCTAATGAGAAAACTTCTTTCATTGTGCACAGGGTTTCAAAGTTATCCATGATATTTGGAGATTCATAAAGCTTTTTAAGATAGGAATTCGAGTCGTGTAAAGCAATTTTATTATTATCTTTAGTTTTCCTAGTTAGAATCTGCCTCCAGAATTTCTTAGGAGCTACCTTAGAGAGGTGTAAGAGATTCTCTTGTATTTTATGAATATACTGCCTTTTCTTCCTTTTAGTTAGGGCTTTGTATAATTTTATCTTGCCAAATTTAAGAGATTCGTCAACAACTTCCTTAATTTCTCTCCTTGCACTTTTACAATCTTTGTCATACCATAGGTTGGTTTTGGTATTTCTTTTATTACTTGAAACTTTAATTGAGAAGTTGTTAATAGAATATGAGAGGGTTGTAGTAAAATTATGATAGAGATCTTCTATGTTGTCTATACTAGATAAATGAAGCAAATTAGTTTTTAATTCACTTAGAAAGTGATCTTTTTAATTTCTATCAAAGATTAAATTCTTTTGGCTATAAGGATTATCTTCTATGGGACCTTTATGCATGACAAAATTGAGAGTTATAAGTAAAGGCCTATGATCAAAGTCAAGCTCGTGGTCCTTTAAGATGTCAAAATTTGTTATTTCGTTGTATAGAGGGAGATTGGAGATAACATAGTCTACCACGCTTCTACCAAGCCCATGGATGCAGGTCATCTGGCTAGAATTGGGCCACTTCTTTATACCATTGCAAATTATGAGATCGTGAACACTATAGAGCTTGACTAGCTCCAACCCAAACAAATTCTACCCGAGGTCTTCAGAGCTCCTTTTGTACTGGCTAGACAGAGGGAGGTCTTCATCTAACCAAAGATGATTAGTATTGGAATGATTGCTTAGAAGAATAGCTTGGTTGCTTGAAGCTTGAGCATTAAAGTCACCCATTAAAAGGATATTGCCTTCATTCCTTAGGCTAGAAATATCATTCTCTAAACCATTGTAAGGAATATTTTTATCTAGATTCTTTTTCTTATATAAGTTACAATTGATGGGGGGGAATAATAGATTTCTATGTAGGTAGTTTTATCATAAATGTCAGTAATTTCTATCCAACTATATTGGTTGTAAGGGTTGTTTTTATAAATCCTAGCATGGGGAGAGATGTTACTCTTAATGTAACAAGCTATACCCCCAATGCCTCTACGGGAGGATCGCTTATTCCAGGTAAACCATAATGTAAAGTTATCTATGTTAGGGACCTTAGATTCTTCGTGCTCCCAAGTTTCAACAAGAAAAATAATATTAACATTATTCGAGATCCAACTTAGCTTGGGGCCTTTGTTCAATTCGATGATATAACTAGTTAGTTTAATACCAATTTTTTTCAGTTCTATGTTTTTCGTTGATGTGGAAATAAAGGTAATAGAGTTACAATTTCTTATTCATGTCATTTTTAAATATAAACTCATTTTTAATTTAAAGTTTTTCCAATTTTGTATTTTTCGTTAAAATGGAATAAACCTAAACATTGATTTTAATTTAAAGCCTATATTAATTTTTCTTAATTTTAAGTTTATGTTAAATTTATTTTTATATTAAAAAATAATTTTCAAAAAATTTGTAAATTAAAAAAATTATAATTTGTTTTTTTTTGTTTATTAGGTTATGTGAGTTTAGAGATTATTAGTATGTTTAATTTATGCTTGACTAATCTCGATCTAAAATCATATAAGAGGTCAAAATCACTCAAGGTTATACAACGCCTCTACTAAAAATGCAACAAGCAAACCTTAATTTAATTTTGTCCTGGAATTAAATTCAGAATAAAATTATAATCACACAGCTCATGACAACTTGTATTAGTTAACTAAGTCAATTTGACTTAGGTGGCTTAGTTAATTCGAGTTGATGGTCTAACTAGAGTCATGTACAATGTCTCCTACATTATAGGAGCCTTTGTTGAACTTGTTTTGAGTTGTAATTAATTAATTTAGTTGAATTGAGTTAAAGTCAATTAAACTAGTTCCAACTAATGGAGGAACTAGTGGGAGGTCTAGTAATGTGGTGTTTCTTGTAGTCGAGTGTGGTGATTCTTGAAGTGTAGTGTGGTACTTCATGAAGTGTACTATGGTGTTGCATGAAGTGCAGTGTGGTGTTCCTTGAAGTGATCAACTAGTAAACTGAAGATTCACTCATAAATAACTCATGCATGTCAGATCTGGGAAAGACCCAATTGAGATTGGACTTTAGGGAGAATATACTATCAGTTGTATACTCATCATAATTGTAGAGATGGTGCATGAAGTTAGAGGAAGAGTCTAAAGGAACTTCAAAATTCAACGAAGGAAAATTCCTATTAAATAAGGGCGTAATTCCTCATTGAATAGTGCAAGGAAATAGGAGCTTGTAAGGCTAGGAATTTGACTGTGTTGGAGGATAGAAAATATTTTTGTTATTTGAGCTCAAGGTTGACCATAGAATATTGTATTCATCCAAAGCTTGTCTAGGAATCAGTGGGACGGATAAAGATAGTGCATAGGTTGCTAGGGCTTGAGAAAAACATTGTAGTCTTCTCATATTTTCTTACTAATGCAATATATAGATAGCAAGGGATTTTAGCTGTGGCTTTCCCTAGGAAATAATTGTTTAATGTGTTGATTGAATTCTTTATCTTGTATGCTTCATGATTTCTCAATCGTTTAATTATTTCATGTGATGAGTAGAGTAGATTCAAGTGTATTGTTTTATTATATTGCAATTAGCAGTTTGAATCTACAAGGAATTTCTACATGGTATCAGAGTTAGATTTGTAGAAATTTCTACAAGGTATCACTGCTAGATTTGTAGAAATTTCTACATGGTATTGTAGATGAAATCACAATAGAACAGAGGAATTTGAAATTCTCCTTACAGGTGAATTTCGAATTGCAAATTGATGGAGCTCTACCTGAGGGAATATCCAGAAGACCTTATGTGCAGACTTCTTAATGGAGCTAGAAGGCTCCTAATGGGCTGATCAATGAGCCAATGTTTAGTGACACAAAAAAGGGTTTTAATAATTGATATTGGAAGATTGAGGGGCAAATATATTTCCCATAGGGAGATTGAGACTTAGAGGGAGTCTAGTTTCAAAGGGAGCAACCCTATGGAAGCTAGCACTTCAAGATTTGGGGAGATCAAACACATTATTGCAGTATTTGTAGCAACAATGCGGAAAACGTAGGAATGCAGTAGCAACAACAGTATGAGTAGATTAGATTTAGCTCATGCATGAAAATACTTGAGGAGAAAGGAATATACTAGAGAGTTGGTGGTTGAGAGGGAGAATTTAGACCTCTAAACATGCAGCCCCAGAAGCAGCCACAACAACTTATGGAGAAACCACAAATGGAGAAGCAGAGAGGAGATCGGATAGGAACATCCACTCAAGGAGAGACCTCTAGTTGGAGGAAATTTCGAGACAAGTGGGTAGAGGGAGCACATGTAGCCATATCTTTAGGTGAGAGGTGTTGCGATGTGAAGAAATAGTCCCAAGAGTTACGAAAATTTGGGTAGGGTCCATTGAGGTGTTTTTCTCTCGTGGATAATTACCTTGCTACAAGGGCCCACCATATTCAGTAGCAAGAGGACCAATGTGAGTTAGATACTAAGGAGTGCAAAGCAATGTTGACAAAAGAGCATGAGGCTTAGTAGCAGAGCTAGTAGCAACACAGTTTTCCGAATAATCAGGGAGCGATGCCAGTTAGATATTGAGGAGTGTATAGCATAGTTGATAGAAAAGCTAGAGGCTTAGTAGCAGAGTCAATAGTAGCATATTTTTCCCATTAGAAAGATGCAGATTGAATTAGTGATTTTTTTTTGGATGCTTTTTAGTTGCGGATCTTGCAGTTGCAATAGCAGCAGAGAGAAGTGTTACATGAAGAACATTCCAAAGGTACCATATCAATATAGAGTAGAATTTCTCTCTTGCTAAGAGGGAGTGATGAAAATGTAATAAGAAAATCCTAATTTAATTTTGTCCTTGAATTAAATTGGGAATAAAATTGTAATTCCACATCTCATGACAACTTGTATTAGTTAACTAAGTCAATTTGACATAGTTGGTTAGATAATTCGAGTTGAGGGTCTAATTAGAGTCATGTAGAGTTCCTCCTACATCATAGGAGCCCTAGTTGAGTTTATTTTGAGTTGTAATTAATTAGTTCAATTTAACTAAGTTAAAGTCACTTAAACTAGTTCCAGCTGATGGAGGGACTAGTGGGAGGTCTAGTAGTGTGATTTTGCCTATAGTCGAGTTTGGTGTTGCATATAGTGTAGTGTGGTGCATCTTGAAGTGTAGTGTGGTGCTTCTTGAAGTGTAGTGTGGTGCTTCCTGAAGTGCAGTGTGGTGTTGCCTGAAGTATAGTGTGGTGTTGGCTGAAGAGCGTTGTGGTGCTGGCTAAAGTATTGTGTTGTGCTGCCTGGAGTGATCAAACATTAAAGTGAAGATTCACTCACAAATAACTCATGCATGTTAGGTATGAGAAATACTCTGTTGAGATTGGAGTTCTAGGACAGTGTACTATCAGTTGTATACTCATTCATATTATACATATGGTTCAAGCAGTCAAAGGAATAGCCTAAAGGAACTGCACAATCCAATGGAGTAAAATTCCTAGTGAATAAGGGCCGAATTCCTCATTTAACAACATAAGGAAGTAGGAGGTTGGAAAGCTAGTAATCTGGCTAAGTGTTGTACGAAGGAATTCAGTCAGATAGACGATATAGACTACTTGTGCTAGTTAAGCTCTAGGTTGACTAGAGCATATTGTATTTCTCTAATGCTTTTCTAGTAAGTAGTGAGACAGATAGATATTGTACATAGGTTGCTCAGGCTTGTGCAAAGAATTGTAATCTTTTCATATTTTCTAACTAATGGGATATACATATTGTAGGGGCTTTTAGCTATGGATTTCCCTAGGAAATTATTGTGTAATGTATTGATTGAATTATTTCTCTTGTATGCTTTGTGATTTCTCGATCATTTAATTATTTCCACTAATGAGTAGAGTAGATTTAAGTCTATTTTCTTAGTAAATTAACATTAGCAGTTTGAATATACAAGGAATTTATACATGGTATGAGAGCTAATTTTTAGAAATTTTTACATGGTATTAGTGATAGATTTTATAGAAATTTCTACACGGTATCAGAGATAGATTTGTAGAAATTTCTACATGGTATTGGAGCTGAAACCAAAATAGAACAAAAGAATTTGAAGTTGTCCTTGCAAGTGATTTTCTAATTGCAGATAGATGGAGCTCTAGCTCAGGGCAGACCAAGAAGACCTCATGTGCAAAATCTTCTTAATGGCGCTAGAAAGATGCTAGCCGAAAGGTCAATGAGCCAATGTTTAGTGACACGAAAAGGAGTTTTAATCATTGATATTGGAAGATTGAGAGGCAAAGAGATTTCGCACAAGGAGATTAAGGCTCAAAGGGAGAAACCCTATGGAAGTTAGTACTTTAGGATCTGGGGAGATAAAACTCATTATTGCAGTAGTTATGACAATAGTGTAGAAGCAGTGGGAGAGTAGTAGCAACAATAGTATGACTAGATTAGATATAGCTCATGCATGCAAAGCCTTGAGGAGCAAGGAATACACTAGCGATTTTGTGGTTGAGAAGGATCATGTTATACCTCTCAACATATAGCCTCAAAAGCATCCTCAACAAGATGTGGAGTAGCCACAAATGGAGAAGCAGAGAGGAGATAAAGTGGAAACATCCATTAAAGTAGAAACCTCAAGCAAGAGGAAATTTCAAGCCAAGTGGGTAGAGGGAGCACATGCAGCCATACCTCTAGGTGAGAGGAAGGGTGATGTGAAACAATATTTCCAAGAGTTGCAAAAATTTCGGCAGGGTCCATTGAGTTGTTTTTATCTCATGGATCATTAGCTTGCTATGGGAGCCCACAATATTTAGTAGAAGGAAGAAAAATTCTAGTTAGATACTGAGGAGTGCAAAGCAGTGTTGATAACAGAGGAGGAGGGTTAGTAGCAGAGTCAATAGCAACACAATTTTTGCAGTAGACAAGGATCAATGTGAGTCAGATACTAAGGAGTGTGGACCATAATTAACAATAGATCAAAAGGATCGATAGGAGAGTCTACATTTTGTAGTCTTGCTATCATCGTTAATCCTGGTAGGTGTCAATTAACAAATGGCATGGTAAATTTCTAATGAAGCTTTGTAAAAAATTAATTTAAATAAGGTTTAATCATGTGATTTAGATATACATAATAGTTAGTAGTGTGAATTCAATCAATTGATATTATGGCAACCACTAGAATATAATGAAATTTTTAAATTTAAACCATCCCATCGATTTTTTTAATTAGTGAAATTATTTAAACAGTCCAAACAACAACCTAATAGCAAGAGCAAAGGTACCAATTCATTCATTGAGTCAAATCCAATTAGACTAAGCTGCACAATATTCTCTTATTAATTTTTTGTGGTCACCTCTACCATGAAAACTCCCACGCATGCGACCAAGGAGTCCAATAACCGACGACAGGCACAAACAACTATAGGGGAGAAGGAAGAACTCCCAGATTCGGCAATGGTCAGGCTCTCAAAAGGTCTGTTATAAAAAAAGAAATATGATTTTGTTTTATGGCCATGTGAAATCAATAAAACTAATTATGAATCAAGTTAACATAACCAATTATAAACGATAATGTTGTGAGACTTAGAAGAGTAGCACGAAGCCATGGATCGATGGAGTCGTATAACATTAAAATTAAATGCCATGGTTTGGTGACTAATGTGAACAGCACAAGTCCTATTACGTAGAGATTTTATGGAAATTAAAGAGTTAAGTTACGAAACTCACCTTATACAATTTCCATTTACATATGTAGCGAGAAATTTCTTGTTGTGTATTGGTATGATTGCGCTATTATGTGCATTTATTTAGCGTGACATTGAATTACTTATTAAATTGAATGAAATTTCTAAGTAGTGTCTAATATACGACATTTCAATCAACATGAATCTTAATGATACATTTTATTGCAACTTTAGTTAGATTATACTAGAGAGAGCTCTCTTATTTATGAACCTATTAACCTATGCTATCAACACAGATATGCTCTTAATTTATGAGTATGCTCGTCAAAGCTTAGGAGAGAGTTTTCATTATGGGAAGCATTTTGTGTGAATAGTTTTTATTGTGGGAAAGAAATTGATTTTTTCTTTTATTGTGTGAAGTACAGTTTTTTGTGTCACAAGTATTGTGCATTGTGTCTGAACAATCAATTAATTAGTAGTAAAGACATGGACTAGGGACTAGGCTGCATCACAATTATTAATTTATTATTACTATTTATTTTATCCAAAAACAACATTATTTTATTTATTTATATATATATATTATATATATATATATATATATAATATATAATATATATATATAATATATATATATATATATAAACTAAAATAGATCATTAATACATGTTTTTCTAAGAATTGATTATTTTTCTTCTAAATGGAAATGTATGTGTTTTAAATTTTATCTGTGTTGTATTTGGAAAAATGTTTATCCCGATCAAAACAAGGCTAGTTTCCATGGAAAGTGACTTTGCTATGTATAACATACTGTAATCAATATTATGTGAAACTAAATCATTTATATAAAATTTAAAAAAATAAAAAAAAATAATTTTTTTTAACTTAAATAATTTATATAAAATAAAAATAATAATCTTTTTGACGTCTATTAACCTAGGATAAAGAGTATTTTTATGACCTTCTTAACTTTTTAAAAATTCCTTCTATGCTGGAGAACCAGATCCTAAATTAATATTACAATTTATTGTTTTCTGTGACTTTCAATTTAACCAATTTAAATGATCAATGATTCAATTTCAAAAAATCGAACAAAAATTAATGAATCCCTAAGTAACCAGAAAAACCACCATTACCAGAAACAAGGATATTTAAATGCCTCATATACTATACCAAACTTTATTTATGAAATAGTTCCATATCCAACATGTATTTATTGTCTTCAGTAGGTGGTACATTCTCCAAAATTCCTATATAGCGTTGGTTTCTCCAGTGGATGTTAGGGTGTGAGACAAGCTTTCTTTAGGTCTGCATAATGGCAACTGCGATAGGGAGGGTCTAATTTTGGTTAATCCAATATTTAATTTTAGGTCAACATTCAGATACAATAGTGGCCCAACGTAGTGTAGGAACCCATGAACGTGAAAATAAAAGAGTTACAATTTTACCCTGTCAACAACAGAACTGTATAGCTTACAAGTTCCACATGCCATATTTGAGGGACACCCAACCTCCTTCGTGGAAAACATATTTTTTGTCTCCCTCGTGGACAGTTTGTATTTTGTGGGGAAATATGATAACTTCCTTGCAGAAGTTTCACGATATGTGGGATGAACGTACCACAAGAAAGTGTTTGTGTGGTGACAATTATCAAGAAATTCTACAAATAGCTGAACACAAGATGTGACATGGGCTAGACTTCATATTCTCATACAATTTTGTAGTTTCCATGAAAGTGTTTAGAAATGGTAATATTTGGGCTGCAAACTACATTTTCTAGAAGTGGGGTGCCTTGCTCTCTTAAAAGGCACCCCAATTCCTATAAAATGAGTTTCGACCTTAAATAATATCAACATTATCTAGATCTATGGTTACTGAGAAAAAATATTCTAATGTTTGACATTAACAGAATAGTGGAGAAACCTAAAATGGCATGTGAAATTATTTCAGGCCTTGATCCGTTGTTATGAGAACAGAAAGTGAAGCAACTCATCATAGTTTAGGCGACCCTAGAATTTCTTGAAAGTGCTTTATACTTTTCTTTCATACACTCGTCCTATCGATTTTGAAATTTCTCTAAGGAAATTATAATATATCCACACAAAACACACTCTCCAAGTATGTACATTATCATCAAGAGAGACAACACAATATCTCAGCCATAGGGGAAGTTGGAAGATCGCCAAAATGACATGTCTAACCGTGACTTCGATTCTCATTTTATGGCCCTTGTAGGCGGGGTGAAACCCTTATTCTTCTACCCGCATTTTGCATTGGCCGGTTCCTGCTACATGTGTGGCCACCACTAGATGAGAACATTAATTTGATATTAAATTTTGATTAAAGGGACTATGCTCTTCCTCTCCATGTTATAAAAAGAGATAAATCAGATACGAGAAAGTTACTGCATGAGAGAGATACATTAATATATGGTAGCAACACAAATGATATGGTGAAAAATACATTGAAAAGCATATACTCATAATATATTTATTATTCTTTGGTACAAAGTTATTTTGACAATCGAAATATCAAGTATTTCAATAGCCTATATTACATAAAATATTATGGGCAAAACTATGGGCTATTAAAACTTTAAGTTTATAAACTATTAATGGTAAATTTGTTAATCATGAAATTGACTATATTGACATCTTTTCTAACTATCCAAACCAACTTAGATCCATATTAATTCTAGATCTACCAAGTCCTCAGAGAGATTAGATGCAAAGAAATTTGATCCTTCTCCTAGCTTAGTAGATCCAATGTTAAGATGGATCTAGGCTAGTTTAATTCTCCCCTTTATATAGCTTAAATTCCACATGAACACCATGGGTCAATACCATGGGTTTTCATAAACCTAGAGCTGAAAAACCAATAGTAACATGACCAAATCAAGTTTATCTTCACATCCCAACAAAAATTAATAAAAATAAATAAAACAGGATAGAATTTTTATTTTAACATAGAGTTATTTTTATTTTTATTTTATTTTATTTTGATTGAGTTAAATATCTATTGGAAATTACATTACAACATCTCTACCAAAGGCTCTCTTGAGGCAATAAATACCCCCTTCAACTTCACTTGGGGAGAATAACTTGGCCCATCTTTGTTGAAGTCCACATAAAAATGTTAACGTATCTAATAGCTATATCCCCCGGTTTTCTAGAAGATTGATTGATTCTATCACCAAGTCAATTGTACACTAACACTACTAATAATTACCCCCTTGAACTTCACTAGGGGAGATTAACATGGTCCATCTTTATTGTAGTCCACATAAAAAAGTTAACATCCAACTCATGGGAATACATGGGTAACTAGTAGCTATATCCCCCAATTTTCTATTAGATTTTTTCTTAACCGTATGGCACCATGATATCTCACATGACTCCCTCAAGCTATCATATGTCAGATATCCGCATCAAAAAAACAAATACTTTTTCCCCATGTATATCAATGACTGAGGTTAAATTAGAAAGGTTCATGCTACGTGCAAGCAATAATTCAATTAAATGTTTGTATGTAATTTTTATTTCTAACTGCTAATGGTTTGAATTATGAATTAAATGTCGTCTATTTTAACTTGAGTCACCGTTTTATTACTTCTAGGGTCCCCATGCACCTACGCCCTCACCCCCCTTCTTATACCTAACCATTGGATATATTGGTTTATCGTTTATATTAATTCTCCTCTTAAGAGTTTTCTTCATGTTGGCCACAAAAATAATTTATTATTGAATGAATGTGCCATAATACCTTGGTTAAAACTGGGTGAGCACTTCACCTTTGAATAGTTGGGTTGGGGTTATTAATTCTTCCCATACACTTGGTGTTGTATGCCTCAATACTCCTCCGCCATATGGCGTGGTTCACGTGATGGGTGGAGTACATCTGCGGTGTGCGCCCAACCCTACTCTAATGATGATCGATGGCCCTGATGGCTCGAATGGGGATCAACGATGGAGATTTTTCGATAACCCTAATCTCATTCCTAATACCCTAATTACCATTTTTTTCATCACTTTCTTGTTGTCGTTGTGTTCTAAGGAGAGGGTTTTGCAGGGATTTTTTCTTAACTTGAAGGGAGTCAAACTACCCTCTTATGCTCACCAAGATTAGCTTAATACTTTTTCGTGCCCTTACATTTGGCATGTAGACTCCCTACATAATCTATTTCTCCCATCCACTCGTTCCTTCTTCTGCTTACCTGCTCAAGAAATGAAATTAACTTTGAATCCCCTACACCATTTACATAATGTCTCTCAAGAAATGGGTATTATGTGTATTACAACATTTCTATCGAAATATTTCTCCTATGGTTTCATTTGCTTGTAAAAGGCGTGCAGTTGGAGGTATTGTTTACTTTCTTTCAATGAATTTTCTTATTATTATTTATACTTAATCTACATAAATGGTTCTTTGGCTTATTGCTCATTTTTCTTGGTTGCAGACACGCAGGTCTCATGATACCCTTAACCTCTGGGTTTCTATTCCATGGCATTTCCTATAGAGGACTCGGCCCTATTTTATCAATGTGGATTGAATATGGGCATTCAAAGTTTTCGAATAACCATCACATAACTTCCCCTGTTTTGGGTCTTTTGTTCCCTAAAGAAAAATTGATTTAGTGAAATTGGGTCGTGACAGTTGCACTGACCTTGTTTTCTTTGAACATGTGTATGCCAACCATTGGGCTCAGGCACCACCTTGGCTTCCCTCCAATAAGTTACAAGTATAATTTGTTTCTCTATCGCATGGTTACATTTTCCTCTCGCCCTTGAGTTATTTCATTTCCATTTATATGGTGTGAATCTGACCAGTTTTCTCTTGTTGCTGTTAGTGTCATGCACTTGAAGTTACCAAGGAACATAATAGATTTAGGTTTGGGGTTTGTTTTTCTCAAGTTTAATTCCTCCTTTTAACGCATTGTTTCTCTCTCTCATTTTCCAAGTTTGTTGTCTCTTTGTTTCAGTGGGTCCTGGATGTTGATGGTCATCATGGGTTTCACTCCTTTTGCTAGTTGACTGTTGTTGAATTCCACCCAAGGCGTGGTAGCCATTAGGGATCGAGGCTACCTGTAGCATCTACAATTTAAGTTACTTTAGTGTTATATGTGGTCCTGTTGTTTCTTGCTAGTTCGCCACACAATGGTATCCACTGTTATTTTTGTTCCAAATGACATTATATGTCCCAGTTTAGTTCATGTAACTCTATAATTAATGAATCTGGTTTATTTATCATTTTTAAGAGAGTGTACCTCGTATTGGTTTAAGCTCACCAATGTACTCCTGAAACCATTTTTCTCTCAAGTTCTGTGTAATATATGTATTCCCATCATCTTGGATGATGTTTACGGTAAATTATATGGGTTTTTCTCCTTGTCTGGTCTACTTCAACCTCCCATGCATAATTTATATTTGCGCTACAGTAATACATGTGTCCTATTAATTACCCGTGATGTTTCAATTTTAAATACACATCTTTTCTTTGGGTTTACCCCCCTTCCTAGTATTATCATGATTTTTCTCTATCAATGTTGTATATATGATTCACTTGATCATTTTATCCAGGCTGCCAACACTTATGTTATATCGCATGCATGGATGTAATTTTTTCTTCTTGTTCTCTAGACTGATATTTGGAATTAATAGTTTATCATTTTTGTTCTATTATTTCATTTATATTTGGCTTTGTCTCGAGTATTCACTTGGAATACTAAGATGATCAAACTTTGTTGACTGCTCAAGGTTATGTATTTCTTTCGTGGGGATTGAGCATAATACTTTAACTGGAATCGTTAGGTTTCCTAACCAAGCATCTACTACAATGGAAGAATACCTCACTCCTCTCATCAACAACTCAAGGACTTGTATAGCTCTTGCTTCCTAAGATATGTTTTTTTTCATACAGAAAATACTTTAGTTATATTACATAAAATTGCAGCTATGACTAGTGGGATTAGGCTATAATTCATTAATTTGCATGTGTTTTATGTATCGGGTGTTTTTCCTGTCTTTCCTTTAAAAGGAACTATATCCCATTTATTTATTATTGAAATTGTTCTACTATTCATATAACTTTATGATAAATACATCTGTACTTGTTTCAATTATGTAAAGTAGCAATAAATGTCTCAAGCTCATCTTTCTTTTATAACTATTTTCCTTATATGACTTAAACACATACACTACTCCTCTTTGGTGTTTAGCTTGGCAATATCTCTATGATATAAATATACATGCTCAATATTCCTTAGTTAATGTAGTACAAAATTTCTATTTTACATTGCTAATTTAATAACACATATTACATAAAAGTCTCTAGAAAATACTACAGCGTTATAATAATCCCTTACTATCGTTTCACCAATAATTGGACAGCAAGGCCATATATATATATATATTATATATTATATATATATAATTTATTCTTTATTTGCATGTTATTCTCGAAGTAAACAACAAGCTATACAATCAACACTAACCTTGAATGTTTAAAGCAATTTAAATCATAACATAACCAAAAAAATTGCAATCAGAATACACTTGAGAATGGAGCATTGTTCTCCCCCCAACCATAGAACTGATCTCCTTCAGTGCTCCCCTACATAGAGATTCATTCTTTCCAAGAGATCAACAACCTCAACCTCATTGATCCTCAATAGGCATTTTATGCCTTCTTTCCTTCTTTCCATGTGGGATTTTTTTGTAAAGTGGCGTCCATCTTTATGGGGTTTTTTCCTTTTTAGCCAAAACATCACTTTTTAACTTCCGCAACACTTTATGCTAATCCCAACTTAGCATCTATCTCTAGATAAGTTCGTAATATATATTTCTCAACCATCACATAACTCACACTTATTTCATCATATCATCTACTTCCCTTGGAGGTCGAAGTTACCTCTTTATATAGCTATCTAGGATGGTGAGGTAGGTTGACTTTACAGAAGGAGGCTCAACTTGGAGGTTTGATAACAATTTTTATAAGAATAAAAAAATATTTTCCTTTATTTACAAATTTCAATTTTGACATGACACTTTTACAATTTTCTTTGACTCTTTTTTACTCTAATGAGCATGAAGAACATGCTAGATCAAAAGACAAAAATAAAAAATAAAAATCCAATAATATTTTTTCTTTAGTTATGAAGACCGTTAATATTTTTTCTTTAATTATGAAGATCGATACGAGTTACATTTTCCAACAAAAGGGACCTTTGCAAAATGAAATGAAGGGAAGGGTCATCACATTATGGAGTTACCCATACTAACTTGAAATCGGGATTAGATGTAGACATTGAGGTGTTAGGATTTCTATCTCACTTAATGTAACTCCTTTTTTCCATTTTGGGCTATCTCTCTAACAATTCTTGATCATTTTATACTCACCAAACCTATGTATAAAAATGGATATATGTTATTCTGAGCTCTACTTAGGTTGTCAATCTAGTCCCCTAACATGATTTTTTCTAAAGTCCCATTCTAGTTTGTGGTCTTTCTAGGTCACCATTTCCTTAGTAATTATTACAATGAAAGACATGATATTCATGAATTGCCTACCTACCTTGATGTTTCATTTCCTAATTAGAATATAAGAGTGATGGATGGAATTGGCCATATCATATTTGAAAATGAGAGCCTAAAGTTGGGACTCAAATAAGTTCTTGATGTTGAGAGTGAGAACATAATCTAGCTTGTTTTGGGTCTCATCTAGGAGGCCATACATATTCATATTCTATAACATAACTTACCCACCAAATATCCAACAAGGATTTTTCTCATCTTTCATGCGAAAAACATGCATTATATTTCATATTCAACTCTCTCTTCCTTTAATTCATGTACTCTTTGATAAATTTAAGCTCTCTTTTCTCTATGTTGCAAAATATACATAGTGATATAAAGCCACTTTCATATACACTCTCACCTTACATTTATCAAGGTAGAATGTTTCCTCTAAAATCCTTGAAATGTAAAACTTATTATAAATTTCAGGAGAATTGACATCAACTTTGGTCGATATAATCTTGCAGTTCATCAACAAAGGAAGGTCATTTATGACTTTTTGGATTATCTTGAATGTAGCAATTCACCTATAGTACATCACTATTTAAAAATAAAAGATAACTTGTTTATTGTCTCACCAACAGTTGGCAAAACATTGGATGAAGCCATGAATCTCTATATACAAGCATGAAAATGATGACTAACATTAAGCACAAAAAATGAAATGTAGTAGAACATACATAAGAAAATAATAAATTTAAAGTTTCATTTTAAATTTTAATCCATATGAAAATATAAATTAAAGGAAAATAAATAATTAACATCCTTTCTTGAGTAATGCATAAAAATTATTACCATATACAAACTTTGAAAAAAACAAAAAACAACCATAAAAGTTCAGGAATTCAGAAATTTGAGCATCTAATACCATTTCATAACAAGGTGGTCCTAAGGGGACAATGAGCACTAATGCCTTTATGGCTTATAGTACTGAATGAAAGTTGTGGATGAGAAATTTGATTTGGGAAGGAAACATTATTTAACCTATCATTATGTGCCCAATACTAAATCACATCCTTTTCTTTATTGGTGTGACGTACACCACTTGTAATTTATTTTAAAATTATTATCAATGTACTTATTTTTTTCTTATGTTGTTATTTCTATTGAGTTTATTTAAAGTGGTTGGGAGGAATGGTTTCTATCCTCTCAACTAGGATCGAGTTCCACAAACTATTAGCATCCAAATGAACATATTGCTCTAATGGCCTCAAACCTTATATTGACAAAACCTTGAACTTTTGATAGATTAAATATTAGCTCAATACCATCTTCCAAATAAGAATAAGAGCCTATCAATTTTCTTGAGATATATATACCATTAAAAAAAAAAAACTATATATATGAGAGAAGGTTTAAAAAAAAAAATGTTTTATAACCAAATATTCTTTTAAAATAATGATAATATTTTTTAGAAAATTGTAGCTAATTATTTTACGAAATATATTAATTTTTGCCACTTTAATAACACATATTAGTATATGTATTTGTGCTATACATATATAAAACACATATATGATAGATTCTCTCACACAAAACCCATCTATCTCATATTTGTTTTCTTAAATGAAGTTTTAATAAAAGTATTTTAAATTAAATTAATACCATTTATCTTGACTACACACTAGTGTGCTTTATTATGTATGATGATGCATTGTTTCTTGTATTATGCAGGATGATGAATTGTTTCTTCAGCAAATTAGGCAGATTGGCAAGTAATTTTTGATAAATATTCACAACAGTTTTTCAATAAATTATTTTAAATCATTTTGGTGTTCTTGGTATGAATATAAACTAGTACATGTTATAAGTGCACAAATGTACCAATAAAATATGTGAATAGTTATCGATGTTCACCTTTGGCTAAAAACGAAGAAGAGAGAAGTTGTTTCGCAATAATTTCAATTAACTACTATTTTAATGTTGTTTCAAGATATTAAAGATGAAACTTCGTCTAACTATGAAGTTGATTATTATTTCTCGTCTAATTTAGATATATGAATATTTTCAACAAGACGTGGTACACTCCCTTAAAGCTAATAAAGCCGCAGGAATGATGGTAAAGTTGGATCTCTCCAAGGCCTATGATAGATTAATTTGGGAATACCTAAGGACCATTCTCAGGGCATATGGCTTTAATCACAAATGGATAGAATAGATAAGTATTATGACATCCACCTAGGCCTTTTCTATCCTTCTAAATGGAACACCAACCAATACCTTTAACTCAACTCAAGGGCTGGGACAAGGGGACCCCTTGTCTCCTGTTCTATTTATTATTGCAGCAAAAGGTTTGGGGAGATACATCAAGAAGGAAGCCCAAGCATCAAGAATCAAGGGCCTCAGGGTATGGGGGAATGACCTAGCAATCATTCATCAACAATTTGTGGATGACATTATTCTCTTCTACTAAGCCTCTCTAAGAGAAGCCTGAAGAATGAAAGAAATTTTGGATATCTTCATGGAGGCCTCTGGCACAAAGATCAAAAAGGAAAAATCATGTACCTTATTTTTCAACACCACAGGGAATGTAAAATCTTACTTGTCTAGGATCATGGGATTTAGTACAGGTAACCTCCCCATGAAGTACCTACGGATGTCACTGGTCGAAAGCCCCCTCAAAATGGCAGGATGGCAACAAACTATCCAAAAGATCCAAGAAAGTTTGGGAAATTGGGCCTTTAGATCCCTAAACATTGCAGGTAGAACAATCCTAGTAAAAGAAGTGTTACAGTCGATTCCAATCTACCATTTGTTTGGCATGGCAGCCCCCAAGGGGGCATGCACCAAAATGGTAGACATATTCAAAATTTTCTTATGGGGAGGGGCACAATAGAAGAAAAAATGGGCTTTGATGTCATGGTAGGGATTGACAAGGAAAAATGCAGAGGGAGGACTCGGCCTAAGAGACCCCTATACCCTAAACCAAATCATGGAGGAAAAAGTATGGTGGCGTTGGATAGGAGGAGGAGGAGATCTATGGAAGCAAATATCAACAAGAAAGTATAACATGCTCGAATGAATAGAGGAAATCCTTCAGTATAAATATCCCCCCAAGGGCTCGGCTATATGGAATCTAGCACGACAAAATAGTGAGATCATTGCACTCGAAATGGAAGGACAATGAAATTATGGGAGGAGGCATGAAAATAAAGAGGAAAATTGATAGATAGACATGATCTTCGAGACATCCAGAGATACACCATGGATAGGAATATGCACTTGGTAGAACAATTCTAGAAGGAAGGGGAAGGGAATGGAAACTCGAGAAACTGGAAAATGACATAAGACTAGGGTCAGGTATAGAACCAGAGGAAGGGGAAGAGTATGATAAAGAAATGAGGACAAGGAAAATAACTATCAAAACGGGACCAGACATCCTAAGATGGGGGCATTCAACAAAAGGAACATTCACTATCAAAGAAGCATACGAGCTAAAAGAAGATCAAGAACATGATAAACACGCACTAGTTTGGAAAAAGAATTGGAAATTCAGATGGTGGCCTAAGGTAGCCCATTTTCTATGGCTTGTGAGCAAAGGGAGAATACTGAATTAGGAGGAGTTACAAAGAAAAGGTATGCAAGGTTGGTCCTTCTGCTCGATGTCCTGCCAAAACGAAGAAGACATGGAAAACATGATGAACTCCTTCCCTTTCGTGACTCAGCAATGGGAAAAATACAAGGTGTATTTGGAAGACTGGATAGAAATCACCAAAGCATAAAGGAAACAACCCTAATATGGGGAAATAACAACTTCTCAAGCCCTGTCCTGAAGCAAGCATGGGGACTAGCCTTGGGGTTCAACCTACGGACGATATGGAAAGAATGAAATCGAAGAATTTTCACAAACAAAATTTCAACGCAAGAGTAGGTATGGGAAGGATTAGTAAATAATATCAGAGAAACGATCCTCTCAGAACAATGGAGTCTTGAAGATTGGCAAGTTCCTCCCCATGAAGCAAGAATACTATGTTGCATCAATTTATCAAAAGAAATGGTCACCCAGAATACATGGAAAGTGAGGAATAACAATATCGAGTCCCCGAAGCAGCTCACCCTCCCAAGAGAAGGATTCATCAAGCTAAATTTTGACAGGGCCTCAAAGGGGAACCCGGGAGTAGTAGGATTAGGTGGCATATTCAGACATAACGAAGCAGACACGCTGTTGATATATCTAGAACCATGTGGAATTGTAAGTAATAATGAAGTTGAATTTGTAGCAGCTAGGCATGGTCTGAGAATAACTGTAAGACTGGGATACAAACAAGTGGAACTATAAGGAGATTCAAGCTTGGCCATTAATACCTTGAGGAAACTTAACAATGGAACGATATGGGACAAATTGAGCAAAAGCTGGAGAATAGCTTGCCTCATCCAAGAGATAGGAGAACTCTCACATAAGCTCGACTACTTAGTAATTAAACATGTAAGAAGGGAGGGGAACAAAGCAACATATTTCTTGGCCAACTGAAGCTACAATCAACGAAATGGATCGATGGAAATATTATGGCCTATATAGCCCAGGGATGAATGAATAAAACTCTAGAATAAATCTTACAGTAAGATATCCAACATGGACAAGAAAAAATGAATACTAACAACAATACCCCTAATCAAGGTGGGTGCCCAAGGATGTAGGACAGATATGGTTTTCAGGACAACTAAGGGCCAAGTACAACCCACCATAGCCCACATGCTCATGGCGATGGGTGTGGTGGCCTCCCACACGAAAATGTACATAGGGGAACGGAGAAATGGCAGCTAATGCTAGGGTAGTAACGGAGGTGGGAAGGATAGGACAGGAGGATCGATGGGACAGAGAAGGAAGGAAGGGGATTATGAAGGAATTAAGGGTGATGGGAAGAGCATAGCTATTGAGGAGAGACATAGAAATGACAAGGAATATCAACCTAGAGACTTACAACAACACCTACGAAGCGGCATCGGGTATGTTATCTGGCTCTAATTGTCTATTGCAATGATGTCTGTGAGTTTCCATGGAGGGGGAATGAGGGATTAAACCAGAGAGGGGTGTAGGGAAATAGGTGGGGGAGACCTAGGCATTCTAGGAGGGAAGGGGACTGGGGTGGAACCTGTAAATAGGAGGGGGAGACTTGGGCATTCTAGGAGGGAAGGGGACTGGGGTGGAACCTGTAAATGGTAAAGAGAGAGACCATTATGGATGGGACCATGAGGAAACACTCGCAATTAAGATGGCCTGTTAGATTACAAGTGAGGAAGGAGATCAAGTAGATAAGCAAGTGCGAGGGAGGGTAATTGGGAGTGGCAGAGAGGAGCAGAAGATGCATGGGCTAGAGGGGCGAGGGAAGGGGAGAAAATTGGTTGTATTGGCTATTTGGTTCGAGGGGAGGGCAGTTAAGGTTGTAAGTCTCATTTGAATTGGGCACCAGGACACTACCCCTGGGAGCAGAGCAGAGAGAGGCAATAACTTAAAAGGTAGAGAGGTTATTGCTTGGGAGGGGAGAGGCATTGTTAATCCTGGCAGAGGAGAGGCATTGCCGCCTTGGCTAGAGGAGCACCACGTCAGAGATGAGTGTGGCAGGAAATACGAGGAGAGGGGAAGCGGTAGCATTGTGGAAATTCTGGAATTTACTATCTGTGATCTAATCCAAAATGTATGCGAACAGGTTCACACAGCAAGAGAAATGGCTGGACCAGCCCGTGGAACAGGATGAGGCAGAAGGGGAAGGGAGCTGCCTCATGCAACTGACCCAGGCACCTCGGATCCCAAACGTGCAAGAATGCCAGTAGAAAGGCTTATCAACGAAGGGGAAACAACATATAGGGTAGGGACGGATGAAAACATCCAGAAGATCTTAGAAGATTGGGAGGCATAGATAAAACAGAAGTCAGATTCAAAAGAGGAAATGGAAGCCTGGCGTGAGGTAATTCGGGACTCAGGGAATGCTAGGGGAAGACTCACATAATTTAAGCAAACTCTATACTTGTATTGGCTCATGAAGGGACTCATGGGGAAGGCAATGGTGCAATTATTAATGGGGATGGAAATGACCCTCTAGGACATGCCAAACTACAAGAAAGACCTCCAGAGCATTCAATTCCAGTTGTGCAAGCATGACATTCTCCTAGATCATATTCAAAGGCATACCCCTTGTATTATCGAGCTGACAGATGCACCAGGAGACTCAACTAAAGACCCGGCCCCAGTGGACTCAGCCTCAGATGATCAAAAGGAATAGTCAGGTTCCTAAATGTTTTTTAGTTTTTACCGGATAGCGTTTGCTTTTACTAATGTATGCTTATGATAGATAGAAACTCACACTCTGATCATTATATAGATGTATATATAGATTGGGTAGATTGCCTTAACTATATTATTTTTTGATGGCATATAATGAGGATAGGTGGCCAACAGATTTGGTTTCCCACTCGGCAAGTTGAGGCCACCTATCTCATCTATGTGGTGTAAACTTGTCTTTTATAACTAGTGTGCAAGTTGAGGCTATGTATGTCATCTATGTGGTGTAAACTTGTCTTTTATAAAGAAAAAACATAAGGTCCTACGAAGCTTTACAAAAAAATATTAAGTTTTTTCAATTCTTTAATTTTTGTAAAATGGATCAAATGCAAATATTAATTTTAAGTTTAAGTTTATACTAAATTTTTAGGTATTAGCAATATGAGAATTTGTATTTCAATTATTATAAATATATTTTATAATAGTTATTTATACAAAATCAATTTATAATATTTAATTTTTAATAAAGTTAAAATATAAATTTAATTTTATAGTTTAAAAAAATTGGGTCATCAAACTTTAGCATGAAATAGATTTTTTCGCCAAAATTTCGAACTTCATAACTTTTAATACATTAACAAAAAAGTTAATAGCGTTGTCCAAACATTTAAGACAAAAAAATTATAAATAATATATTATGAACGAAAGATTAAATTATTATTATTTTAAATAATATATATTAGATTATATCATATTAAATTAAAAACAAACCATTATTAAAATAATTAATTAATTAATTATTAAGACAAATCCAGTGCCATGACACGTGGTGAAATGGAGGGGGACGACCACACTAAGTGGCGTTGTCCACTCCGAACAATCTAGGAGTTACTTGGTTCCCGGATATTGGAGGTTAGCTGAGTGGTTTTACTAATGCTGCACGTACGAAGTTAGCTGAGTGGTTTTACTAATGCTGCATTTACTGGCAATTTTTTTAATTAAATTTAATAATATATATATATATATATATATATATATATTATATATATATAATAATTTATTTTATTTATTTATTATTTATTTTTATTTCTTTAATATAGTTTATAATTTTTATAATTTAATATTTTAATAAAATAAAATAGAGAATGTTTGTTTTATTTCATCTCATTTTAAAATAATATAAACTAATATAACAGTTAGGTTTAAACCAAAGTTTTTTCAATCCTATGTTTTCCGTACAAATTACTATTCATCTCATTTTTAAATATAAACTCCTATTTTATTTATATAAGGTTTTTTAATTTTGTTTTTCCAATTAAAATGGATAAATGCAAATATTGATTTATTTTTAAATTTATACTTAATTTTTTTTTAAATTTTAAGTTTACTTAAAAGATTATTTTCTAAAATTTATAAATTAAAAAAATTATAATTTATTTTATTTGTTTGTTAGGTCATGTGAGTTTAGAGATTATTAATATGTTTAATTTATGGGTGAGTAGTTTCGATCTAAAGGCGTTTAAGAAGTCAAAATCACTCAAGGCATATAACAAGCCAAAATCACTCAAGATGGTACAAGGCCTCTATTAAATATGCAACAAGCAAATCTTAATTTAATTTTTTCTTCGAATTAAATTGGGAACAAAATTATAATTTCACAGCTCATGACAACTTGTATTAGTTAACTAAGTTATTTTGACTTAGGTATATGTGTTTTATGTGTTATGCTCTCGCATTGTTTATTTTCTATGTTTTAAAATTCGTATGCAGGTAATTTATGTACAAGGTTAAACCTACATTTGGTATCGGAGTTGTTTTGGCTTCAAGGGGACGCCTTTGTTGCTGAAGGGTTTCGCTTGGGCCTGTGGTAGACCTTGTTCAGTGGGAGATCTGCGGGATCGATTCTGGTGGTGAAAGAAGATGGCGAGCAGTGGAAAGATAGAGATTGAGAAGTTTAATGGTGAGAGTTTTGAGTTGTGGTTACTCAAGATGGAGGATCTGTTGGTGGATAAAGATTAGTGGATCGTAGTAGATCCGGGTACTAAACCAACGAGAGTGATTGATGAAGAATGGAAGAAGTTGGATCGAAAGGAAAAGAGCACAATACAATTATGTGTCTCAGATTCAGTATTGTTGAATGTATCAGGGGAAGCTACGGTGAAGGCTTTGTGGGACAAGTTAGTGACTTTGTACCAATCTAAGTCTTTGGTGAATAAACTGTTCCTACGAAAAAATTTGTATAACCTAATGATGAAAGATGGAGACTCGGTGACAGAGCATCTGAATGCATTTAATACTATGGTAAGTCAGTTATCATCTGTTCATATCAAAATTTCAGATGAAGATAAGTGCATCAATTTGTTGTGTTCTCTACCAGATTCGTGGGATAGTCTGGTTATTGCAATAGGTAGCAATGCAACTGCCTTGTAGTTTGATGAAATAGTCTCAGCCCTGCTAATAGAGGAGATGAGACGAAAAATTATGGAGAGCCAAAATGGTGATGCCTTGTCTGTATGAGGATGGTCCCAGAACACAAATAAAAATAAGTCATCGAGTGGGAGATCTAAATCTAGAGGGAGATCTAAATCTCCAGGAAAACCTGTAAAGGTGGTGTGCTGGAAATACGGAAAGGAAGGGCACTTCAAAAGGGACTGTAAATCTAAATCTCCTGATAAAGGAAAGGGATCTGATGATGCTCCTTCTGCAAAGGCGAAAACCACCTCAGATGAAGGTGGGGATGTGTACTTGGCTTCTTCAAGTACACATGTAGATCATGAGGCATGGTTGATTGACTCAGGTGCATCCTTTCACTTCACTCCCCATAGAGAGTGGTTCTGCGAGTATGAGAATACGATGGTGGTGATGTCTTCTTAGGGATGAAGGAAGGCTAGAATCGTTGGTCATGGAAAAGTAAAGTTGAAGTTGCAAGGTGGAAGGGTTATAACACTTCCGGGTGTTTTGCATATTCCTGCATTGGCCAGAAATCTGATTTCTGTAAGCAAGTTGGATGATGCTGGTGTAAAAACAGTGTCCAAGAAGGATACCTGCAAGATGGTTCGGGGAGCACTGGTATTGATGTGGGGAGTTCAAATTGGAACTCTGTACAAGCTGCAAGCTAGCATTGTTGTTGATGGGCGCAACAGTTTTGTGGTTCCTGAAAGTGGAGCTGAAAATCTAGTGGTCTCTAGAGAGAAGACCATGTTGTGGCATCAAAGCCTTGGACATATTGGAGAGAAGGGCCTTCGAATACTTCATGATAAAGGTATGGTAGAAGGTATGAGTAATAGCTCTCTAGACTTTGATTTATATGAAAATTGTGTATACGGGAAGCAGAATCGAGTGAGTTTCCCCTCTGGTGGTAAGAGGGCGAAACAACTATTAGAGCTTGTGCACAGTGATGTATTTGGACTTGTGAAGGTTCCATCACTGGGTAAGTCTATGTACTATGTATCATTTATAGATGACTTCTCAAGGAATACATGGATATATTTCCTTAAGAAGAAGTGTGAAGTCTTTGACAGGTTTAAAGAATTTAAGGCTCTGGTGGAAAACCAGACAGAGAAGAAGATAAAGGTGTTGAGGATAGATAACGGTGGAGAGTTTTGCAATAAGGAATTTGAAGAATTTTGTAAGAAGTGTGGTATAGCACGATAGAAGACTACTCCTTATACACCTCAACAAAATGGAGTTGCAGAAAGAATGAACAAGACGTTGATGGAAAGGGTAAGGAGCATGCTCAGTGGTGCTGGGTTAGGACAGGAATTTTGGGCAGAGGCAGTGGAGACAACATGTTACTTGGTCAACAGATCACCTTCATCAACGTTGGATGATAAGACTCCACAAGAGGTATGGACTGGTAAGAAACCCTCTCTTTCACATCTGAGGGTATTTGGATGTGATGCACATGTACATGTTCCAAAGTAGAAACGAACCAAGTTGGATAGTAAATCTGAAAAGTGCATCTTTATTGGGTATAAGAATGGTTTAAAGGGGTATAATCTTTGGAACCCAGCAAAAAGGAAGGTTGTGTACAACTGAGATGTGGTGTTCAGAGAGGCGAAAGATGTTATTAAACATGAAGTCCAACTAAAGGAACCTGAGAAGATAGAGTTTGAACTAAAGGAGGAAGAATCATACTCTACAGTAGGGGAGGAATCATAAGATGAAGAGCCACAAACTCCGGCAGTGAGAAGATCAATTCGAGAAAGAAGCCAACCCTTCCTTGAACATAAAAATATCATTTAAGGAAGTTTTAAGCATTCATCTCTTAATCCCAACGATTCTCATATAAGAGATCATGAGAAAGGGTCAACGAAACTTCCTCTAGCATAATATTGTCAAAAACAAAGTCTTGGAAGATGGTATTTGCATCATGATGTTTGCAGTGGAGACTACAACCATAGTTATTTCATAGAGGTGTATATCAGGGAATGCTCATCCAACCCTTCTTTGAGCATAAATATCTCATATAAAGAACCTAAAGAAATTTTAAATAACCTTCCTTAACTTTCAATCTACCAAATTCCAAGAGGGATTAAAAAACTATATATATGAATTATTTTGGATGAATGAAATTGCATATACATAAATAATCAATATTATAAAATTTAATTATATTTGGATATAGAAAAAAATACTTAATGCATTTTTAAACTAAAATCAACAATTTTCATAATTTAAAATGTATCACATTTTAAAATTGTAAAAGAAAATGAAGTTATCAAATAATTAACATTCTCTAATATTACTTATAAAATATTATAATTTTTTATTTCTTTACAGTGTGATTTTATGGATTATTGAATTCTTGAAAAATATACTATTTTATCATAAAAACATAAAATATATTTCAGATAGAAGTATTCCTAAGAGACGTTTTTCACTTGCACATGTTCCTTTGATCTTCTTCTCCTTATATAGTTTTAGTATTTCTCAATATCTCAGACCAAAACAACAATTAGAACCTGTGGTATTCTTGGACAGGATCAAATATCCATTACTTTTCTCAAAATTGTGTGTTAATAACATGGTATTGACCCTTGGTATTCTTCTAGCTTTAATTTTCCATCCCATACGCGATTTTCCTTCTGTGAAAGTGTGTGCATATGTATACGCTCTTTTTGTTCTGTGAACATGCTTACATACACTACTTGGACAAGGTGAACCTATGTATACAGCTTAAGCTAAATTAAAACATCATTTTTCTTCAACTTCTTGATTCTAATCTATAGTCCATTGTTCCATCATCTTGTTCTTCTATACCATTACCCTGTTACTTCTGAATTGACTTGTTACAAAGTGGGTTTCCCTTTATCCATTTTGAATTGACTTGTGAGTGGGTTACCATCAAGGACAACACCTGTACCATAATTCCAACAAAAATATATTCATGACATCGAAGGAAAAGGATTTCTTAAAGCAACTGGTTGTACCATCGTCTCCACCTAAGAAGCCGTTGTAGGTCCCTAGTTAAGAGGGAGCCTGCAAAGAATTTTCTTTCTTGGAAGAAACTTGAAAATTCCTAAGACAAGCGGGATCATAGGTACATTTCTTTTCTAGGAATCAGTACATTCCTTTATTGGAATATGTCCTCCCTAGTTGAGAGGGGGAGATAGACACATCACTTTGTCTTCACCTAGGAAGACATAATGGAGGATTTGGTAATAATTTGGCATTCAATACTCTTTGACAATGGGATAGGGCATCCAAGAGAAGAGTGATCATAGAGGACCGATATTCTTTGAGGACTAGGAATCCCAAATTAGAATAGTCCTAATAGAACACACCATGAGAACTCAAGTGGGGTCTATTTTGTAGGTTTTAACCTCATACAGAAATTACCTGCATACGAATTCTAAAACACAGAAAATAAACAATGTGAGAGCATAACACATCAAACACATATACACATATATTTTCCACTGGATCCCAAACCGGGACTACCAGCTTGATTTTTCACTATGTTTCTTTCAATGTTATAATACATATTTATACATGCCAAAGCATCCAATACCATGGACCGAAAACCATCGCGTCCAAAAAGCCTGTGTGAAAATCATGGACAAAACCATAGGTGGGTCTGCCGAACCTAACATAGGGTCCAAAACCAAAATTTTCCCGGGCGCTGCCCCGGACCCCATAAAGTGGGGTTACGGGTACACCTCAAACCCCCTGTGAGCCCCCCCCGCTACACCATCGGCACAAATAAGGGGGGCCCCACCCCCCCTCTAACCCCCTGGTTAACTACGTGGGCTAGTCGTGGAAAGAATATAACACAACCCAACATTCTCCCACTTGTTTTTTTCTTTCCGCAAGGGGCCATAAGAGAGCTTAGTCATTTTTCCAGCCCTGAAATGCCCATTGTTTCTCTACACCAAGAGAAATTCTCAGAGCTCACAGATTTTGTCAATGCATCTGCAGTATTCTTCAAAGTGTCCACCTTTACCAGCAACACCTTTTTTTCTTCTATCATATCCCTCACAAAGTGATACTGAACATCAATGTGCTTTGTCTTTGAATGATATGTAGGGTTCTTTGCAAAGAAAATTGCACTTTGGTTGTCATAGTGTATCCTTATAGCTTCATGTACTAACCCCATACTTAAACAAAATCTCTGCAACCAAACTGCTTCCTTTCTTGCATGAGTGGTTGCCATGTATTCTACCTCTGTAGTTGATAGTGCCACTACATATTGTTTCTTACTCATCCAACTGACTGCACCTCCAAATAGGTTAAACAGATACCCACTTGTAGATCTTCTCTGATCCAGATCTCTAGCCCAGTCTGCAACAACAAAGCCACGGATATCCAACACTCTGTCTAATCCTGGTCTTCCTTGGTAGCACAAACCATAATCACTAGTGCCACACAAATACCTGAAAACCCGCTTCACTATTGTCCGATGCTCCTTCCCTGGTTGACATAAACCTGCTCAATACTCCCACTATATGTGCAATGTCTGGTCTATTACAGACCATCACATATATCAAGCTACTGACTCCACTTGTATATGGAACACGGGACATGTCCTCTTCCTCTTCTTGTGTCTTGGGACACTGTTCAGCAGATAACCTCACACCTATAGGAATAGCAACCTTCACCGATTTACTATCCTGCATATTAAACCTCTGCAATATTTTCTCCACATACTTCTTCTGGTTTAACCAGAGCTTTCTCTTTGTACGATCTCTTTTAATTTCCATGCCCAAAATATAGTTTGCAGCACCAAGATCTTTCATGTCAGATTTGGAGGACAATTGGGTCTTCAAATCCTAGATAATTTCTTTGTCATTTCCAACCAACAACATATCATCCACGTACAAGACCAGATAAATAACATGATCACCAATTAATTTAAAATACACACAGTGATCTGCTTTGCTTCTGGTGAATCCAAGTCCCCGTATAAATGTATCAAATTTCTAATACCACATCCTTGGTGACTGTCTTAACCCATACAGAGACTTCTTTAACTTGCATACCAGTTCTTTCTTACCCTTCACTGCAAAGCCTTCAGGTTTCTTCATGTAAATCTCCTCTTCCAGATCCCCGCGAAGAAATGTTGTCTTCACATCCATCTGTTCTACCTCAAAGTCAAAAGCAGCAGCAACAGATAAAAGTAATCTAATAGAAGTTATCTCGGCAACAGGATAAAAAATACCAACAAAATCAATTCCCGACACCTGGGAATAACATTTTTCTACCAATCGAGCTTTGTATTCTCCACCTTTCCTTCTGCATTTGTCTTCTTTTCGAACACCCATTTGCTGCCAATGGGTTTCCTTCCAGCTGGCAACTCCACCAGATCCCAAGCCTGATTTTTGTGCAAAGATGCCATTTCATCAACCATGGCCTCTTTTCAGAGTTTTCCATCCCCTGAATCTACTACTTCCTTCACAGTTCTGGGATCATCATCAGCAATAGATAAAGAAAAATTTGAACAGATAGCAGATGGACTATACCTTTCTGACTACCTTCTTTCTCAAACTGATCTTCTCACACCCGGAGTTTGTGGCTCTTCATCTTCTAATTCCTCCTCTATTATAGAGTATCATTCTTCCTCCTTAACCTCAAACTCTATCTTCTCAGGTTCCTTTAGTTGGACCTCATGTTTAATAACATCTTTTACCTCTCTGAACACCACATCTCGGCTATACACAACCTTTCGTGTGACTGGGTTCCAAAGCTTATACCCCTTTAAACCATCCCTATACCCAATAAAGATGCACTTTTCAGATTTACTATCCAACTTGGTTTGTTTCTCCTTTGGAACATCTACATATGCATCACATCTAAATACCCCCAGATGTGAAAGAGAGGGTTTCTTACCAGTCCATACCTCTTGTGGAGTCTTATCCTCCAACACTGATGAAGGTGACATGTTCACTAGGTAACATGCAGTACCCACCGCCTCTACCCAGAATTCCTATCCTAACCCGGCACCACTGAGCATGCTTCTTGCCCTTTCCATCAACGTCTTATTCATTCTTTCTGCAACTCCATTTTGCTTAGGTGTATATGGAGTAGTATTTTTCCGTGATATACTACAATTCTTACAAATTTCCCCAAATTCCTTACTGCAAAACTCTCCACCATCATCTGTCCTCAGCACCTTTATCTTCTTATCTATTTGAATTTCCACGAGAGCCTTAAATTCTTAAAACCTGCCAAAGACTTCATACTTCTTCTTAAGTAAATATATCCATGTATTCCTTGAGAAGTCATCTATAAATGATATATAATGCACAGACTTACCCAGTGATGGAACATTCACAGGTCCAAACACATCACTTTGCACAAGTTCTAATATATGTTTCACCCTCTTACTACCAAAGGGGAAACTCACCCAATTCTACTTCCCATATACACAATTTTCACAGAAATAAAAAACCAGAGAGTTGTTACTCATACCTTCTAGCATACCTTTACCATGAAGTATTCGAAGGCCCTTCTCTCCAATATGTCCAAGCCTTTGATGCCACAACATGGTCTTCTCTCCAAAGACCACTAGATTTTTTTCTCCACTTTCAGTGACCACAGAACTGTTGAACCCATCAATAACAGTTTTACCTTGGAGCTTGTACAGAGTTCCATTCCGAACTCCCCGCATCAATACCAATGCTCCCGAACCATTTTGCAGGCATCCTTCTCGCACAATATTTTTACACATGCATCATCCAGCTTGCTTATAGAAATCATATTTCTGGCTAGTGCAAGAATATGCAGAACACTCGGAAGTGTTCTAACCCTTCCACCTTGCAAATTCAACTTTACTTTTCCGCGACCAATGATTCTAGCCTTCCTATCATCCCCTAAGAATACATCGCCACCATCGTATTCTTCATACTCATAGAACCACTTTCTAAGGGGAGTGAGGTGAAAGGATGTGCCTGAGTCAATCAACCATGCCTCATGATCTACATGTGTACTTGAAGAAGCCAAGTACACATCCCCACCTTCATCTGAGGTGGTTTTCGCCTCAACAGAAGGAGCATCATCAGATTCCTTCCCTTTATCAGGAGCTTTATATTTACAGTCCCTTTTGAAGTACCCTTCCTTTCCGCATTTCCAACACACTACCTTTACAGGTTTTCGTGGAGATTTAGATCTCCCTCTAGATTTAGATCCCCACTCGATGACTGATTTTTGTTTCTGTTCGGGGACCGTACTTGTACAAACAAGGCATCACCATTATGGCTCTCCATGTTTTTCTGTCTCATATCCTTTGTCCGCAAGGCTGAGACTGTTTCATCAAACTGCAAGGTAGTTGCATTGCTACCTATTGAAATAATCAAATTATCCCACAAATCTAGAAGAGAACACAACAAACTGGTGCACTTATCTTCATCTGAAATTTTAATATCAACATATGCTAACTGACTTACCACAGTATTAAATACATTTAGATGCTCTGTGACTGAGTCTCCATCCTTCATCTTCAGGTTATACAGCTTTTTTCGCAGGTGTTACACAGTAAAATGTCACTGCCTTCATGCCAGTCTCCCTACTGTGTTGTGAAACCACATTCACCTATACTCATACCCCTCAAAATGGCTAAAAAACCCTCTTTGCCTAAGTCAAATGGATCATCACGACTGTTAATTAAATAACCGCACTGACAGGCGGAGGCCAATGTATCTGCTGCGCTGCCAGCGTGGAAGCACACGTCTTTTCCGCGCTGGTCCCATTTTACGAACAGCGCACCCTCCGTTTGTCCTTTCCGCGCTGACCAGACCTCCTCTGTATTTGATTTGCGATGTCAGCGCGCCAGCTCAGTGTTTCACCCACGCTGATCCTGTTTGGGGGAATTTGTTCTAACAACCAGCCTTCCAGATCCCTCCAGACTTGGTTGTTAGCATTGTTGAGGTCGCCATCCTTTCTCTGGCATGTCT
>APFE030942798.1:10237-43713 GCA_000404065.3 Pinus taeda
TAATGGAAAAATACCGAAATATGCTTACAACCAGAATTGGAAATAAACCAGCTAGGACGATGGTAGCTTATCTCTGAGAAGAGATGTGCGGCTACATGCCTCTGAACTATTCCAAACTGAGTTACAATGAGGCTCGAAGGCCTATTTATTGTTGAAAAACAATGGAAAACCCTTCACATTCCAAAACCTAACCCTAGAAGATGAAACGCCAAATTTTGGGCCCCATTTTTCGGTAAGTTGGTACATCAACTTCTCGGGGTCGCGAATTGGTCGTATTATCTCTATTTGACGCGCATGATAGCCCGTTGGAAAGATCTCTCCGAGGATTACGATGGAAAAGACGATTTTTAAAAACAAAAATCGCTGGCGGTAGATTTCCCAAAAAACGTCGTTTAGGGCCTCAAAACGGCTCCGGAATTTTAGGACCCAAAAAATTGCTAAAAATAGTAAACCGTGCTATAATTAAGGAAACTGAAAAACTGAAAGAGATAGTTGTGGGGGTCCAAATGGGATAGGTGGGTGGCCACCAACATCCACCTGGATCAGGAGGCTATCTCATCTCCAAAATTGGTTTAGATTAACATGATACATGTATATACATAATCACATCAATGTACCAACATCATGCATGATAAAACCAACTACAGGCCATGACCTCATGCATGACAACCATAACCATGACAATGCATGCATAATGACCGTATAGACAACTGGCATGCATGCTTGAGAAACACATTCCACCCATCCAGTCTAAGTATTGAAGCATGATCTAATACCAATCTGTAATGCGTCCTCCCACATTTACCCAATTTCATGAGCCTGTCAAGGTAAACATGAGAGCAAGAGTTAGTATGACATGACTAGACCTCCTAGGTCCTATTAAGGAAGTGGGGCCAACTACGGATGATAAAATGACATCTCACAACATCTTACAGGGGCTAGAGGACACATAGAGGCTCAAAAACCATCCCAAATGGCCAAATTCTGAGTTGGACCCCTCCTTTTCTACCCGGGGCCCTCAGTCGTGACCACAACATGGCCTACATGCAGATAGAATCCTCTAAGCACGTGCACAAGCTTACATCCATGCAATTGCAACTCAATTTTATAGTAAGGAGATTGGGGGTACCGAAATCTAAGCCTAGATTCTAGGTCAACCTCTAGAACACTAACCAAAACTTCATGGAACTTCTTATAATCAATAGTGACATGACAATAATGTTAGACATACAAATTTAAAGGCATACTTTGGCCTATGTTGTCTAGAATGTGACAAGAATTTCGTTAAACACAATGGGAGCATGTAATATATAAGTCATAAATGCATGTCTAAATATAGGGATCCAATAGTTATCTGGAAATCATAAAAAAGATTTGATTCCATCTCAGAATAGTTGCAATAAGACTTATTAGCTCATGCATTGAATAATGATTCATCTTCTAATCAAAACATGTCAAGAGCCATGGCTAGAACCTATTATGGAACCATGGTTATAATCAACATATAACTAGAATAATAACCATGATAGAACAACCATCAAATCCACATAATAACAAGCACAAGTACTCATGAAATACAATAGGAAAAGAATTCTTATTAACATATGCAAAATCCAACCAAAGTAGGCACTTCCACGTACCACCTAAACATAGATTGGACTGAACCAACTTTTTCTTTCAGCCAATCACCCTCATGCCATATTCAAAGCATGAATGTGGGACTCAAGACAATAACAACCATAGATTCCTGAAGATTAAACCACCTACTCCCTCATGATATTGTTCCCGCCAAAATTGGCCAAAAGATCACATACGAAAACTAATACATAAACAACCAAAGCTTCCTGGAGATTATACCACCTCCACCCTCAGGACTTACCATAATCCCGCCAAACCTGGTCAAGGGATTACTATGCCCAAAACAAGCTTGGATGCCTAGGAATTTCTTCATCAATACCTTTAGGAATTTTCTTGTCTCCACCCCTAGGCTTTACTACAATCCTGCCAAAACCAGTCAAGGGATTCCTAGGGCCAATGGGAATTTTCCTTAGACCACCTCACCTGGTTCCAAAACCATTTGGCAATCAAAAGTTCAACCAAATAAAAGAACTCCATCACACCATGACTATCTGGAAAAGGCAAGGCAAGGTTGAAACCATAATGACACTTGGAAAAATCGATTTCAATGAGAAAAAGAGAACGAAATACATACATGCATGTCCCATGCATTCACAAACCATCTAGGAAATCACAAATGAAACCTATTACCTGCAATTCTTCATGTTGAAACTATTTGATCCAACATTTCTTTGCTTGCTCCTTTCTTTTGTTTGCTCCCTTGCCCTTCCTTTTCTTGCTTACTTGTTTCCTCCTCTGGGTGCTCTTCTCTCTTTGAAACCAATTCCAAATCTCAACTAGCAAAAGATGTGAACTGATTCTCATAAGATTTTTTATTATTCAGGCATCTATTCTGTTCAATTTCCTTTGTTTTCCTTCAATTTCTTTCTCATGCAAATCTATGACCTTTCACCTTCATTTTCTCCTATTTTCCATTATTTTCATAAATAAAAGGCCAATTAATGTCTCTTTGTCTTTTCCAATTTCCCCTTAGCTATAATAAATCGAAATGAACACCCACTAGGATATTTTTTCCCAACATTTAGCTTGGAATACGTGTCTCATGATCTTCATCTTATTTTTTCTTTATAAACTTTATCACATGAACTTTTAACCTTAGGTTGTTACATGGGCTGCAAAAAGGAACACACACCTCCTTATTGGCCTTATAAGAAGCATGAGAGCATGCCAATATATAATGTCAAAGAGACTACTTCAACGAACATAGCATACATACATGCATTAAAGGTTGGTATAGGAGGGAGAAATAAGATGGAAGAATCTTTAAAAGTGGAATTTGAAATAAGAAAGAACAAGGCCATTGTGGTGACATTGTAGCCTATGAGACACCTTCATTACCTCATGTGTGCAAGTCATAAAAGACACCTTGACTATAAAACTTGATGAGCAATGTAGTGAATTTTATGTCAGACCATGCCAAAGGGGTGCTTGGCCATAATACATTAACAATACCATGGGATGGTGTTTTTTTTCACAAAGTGAGTAACTAATGGGAGAAGAAAATTGCCAATGCTTACTTGGTGTGAGTATAAGAGGACTTGTAGTCCACGGGGTCTTGGGTAGACATCACTATTAAGACACTCCTAGATACTATTATTTTGGTTCAATTCCCCACTCTATTCAAATTCACATAACCATAATATACTCATATCAATGACAAAATTAAAATAATAAGTATTAATTTAAAACCTTCCCAGTTAAAAACTCAACTTATTTTAAGAAAACATTCCAATCTTCAGCAGGGAAAGAGAATTAATTATAACACATATATCATGTAAGTACTAATTGAAACAATGCTGAAGTAAGCACTTTGATACACAAACTTTGTTTGATTGTGAAACTTTGCTTGCCCACATCAGCCTACACCATATTTCCGGCCAGCAATGCGATGTAATTTATTGCTAGCAAATGTATCCAATCCATCCTCGATTTATACTTAAATATTAAAGCTAAAAATACTTTAAAACTAATATTTTTATATCTTTAAAACGATTGAAGAGATTCGGGCTGTATAACTTCCGAGATAAAAGCTCATATCGAGTCACATTTTCCACGATAAGAAGTTTTAGTTACCATTGAACTACATAAAGATTAAAAAACCTTTAGCTATCGAACCATATTCTTAGTTACGATTAATCATATTCTTAGTTACGAGAATGCACTTCAGCGGCAAGGAGTACATCCAAAGTTTTCTCTTATTAAGATACATTATTGTCAAATTAAGCCAGATCGAATCATTCCTATTTTATGTCACAGCGGCTCCCATAACTGCAGAGGATACATGTCGTCCAAGACAGGTCCGTTCATACGGGCATTTTCACTTTCTTGAAGTGACGGGATGTAGAAGTCGGATTCTGAGACTTCATGATATCCAGAGATGATGGCTAAGAGATTGGCATGTTGCTGAGTAATGATGGCTACCTCTGCTTCTGTGGAAGCCAATTGTGATTGGAGCTCTGACACTTTATTCTGTAGATCATTGATTACGCCTACACAGCCATGCACAAGATCTCGGACTCTTTCGCTTGCTTCGTACACCATGCTTCTTACTGCATCATTTGTTCTCTCTGCCGGAAGACCCTGTAATACCGCAATGCATTATCAACCCATAAACCCATTACACATAGCTTTTACAAATCTGAGAGCTACAAATAGGTCAAATCATAAGTAGAGGAGTTTAATTATTACACTCAACACATCTTCATGCAGTGAAGATGAAAGATGAAAGTGGATAAGATTTTCTAATGACCATACTAAATAAAATATCTCAATGCTATAAAACAATTAAAAAAATAAATCCTTAACGTTAAAATATTTTTTTGTATGAAGCATATTGATAGATCAAAATTTTGAAATTGCATTTTTTGTTCAGACCGGCTTCGCATTATAGAAAAAATGGTTACCTCGGGAAATTTAATCCTCCTCCTCCCCATTTAAAATAGACATTTATAAAACATTTTTAAAATAAACATAAAAAAATCGGTAAAGGTAAACTTTGCACATTTCTCTTCTATGTAGAAGAGTATATCTTACAACCTCCTGAACTATATGAAAATAATTAATATTCATTATCATAATTCCTCATATAAACCTATGAATCTTACAGCCTCTGAAAAAGAAAACAAAAATCAACATCAAATGAATGGGATCGGGAGAGATTTGGCCTAGTGGATGGGATTTCAAAGAGATACGTCCCGAGGGATTAGAAGTTGATCATAGGCCGTTTATTGCTTCCTATGGATCATTATATGACTTTTGTTTATTACTTCCTATGGACGGACCATTAGCTGGCTTTTGTGAATGCTTCTCTGTGGAATTAACATTTATATATTGCCCACTGTGCTGTATACCTCACATATCAAAGACATAAATACCAAAACCACTTTAGCGCATTTGAACGAACCTTGAGTAGTTTGATGATGCGGCCATTACCGAAAACTCTATGTAGCAGGAGGAACTCGTCGGTACTGTCTGGAGGAAAATATGGCGCGAGGACGCATTCTTCTGAACACCTTTTTCTCTGGATTTTGCAAGCGGCGCATGAAGGAGTGGACGACATTTGTGCCGCGGAAGAACTGGCGTACCTCATGCTCATAGCCAACGAAATCCGTTGTAAGAGCACCTGCCTATCGTGGGCTTTTGGAAAAATACATTATATTGCGATTGCTTCCCTACAGTATTCCTAACCTTTCGGTGTAATGGCCGGTGAACGACGGATACGCGGAAGACGACGAACCTTCCAAAGTCATCATGCTAAAATTGTCATTAATGACAAATATGGCATCGATAACGAAGGTGCTATCATTGGATTGGATTCGAGGTGGTGTTTTTTCGTCTTTTATGCTGATGTTTTTTCCCCTTTTTACGGTGATATATGTTTTAAAAATTGTAATTTCATTTTTCAATATATAAAATAGATTATTATATATTTTATAGTTTAAATTTTATGATTTTTATATATATATATATATATATTATATATAAATATATATATTTTAAAGTATATTATTTTATAACAATTTAAATTTAATTTATGATATAAATTTTACATTATTAAAATTTATAATTTTAATCTATATTGCAAGGATATAAATATTGCAAGGAAAATAACTAATTGTTGTGAGTTTCAAAGTGACATTCCCAAATTTTTCTCGGATAAAAGAATTTAGAGGGTGGAAGATGAAAAACATTTTCTTTTAAATTGTTTGGCTCTTACTCACATCCTTTCTCATTTCATATTTCATAAACATTCGGGAAATTTCCAATCTTCTTGACTTGTTAACTCAACCTAACTATAGTGGTCTTGGATTGCTTCCTTACTTTCATTTTTATCATAGAAATAAAATTTTAAAGAGTAGACCTCCTCCTCATCCTATCCCCCACCCAATTTTAGATTTAAAAAAAAAATATTAAAACACATAATTAAATTGTATTTTAATATAAATATATAATTACATTTATTCCCCAATGGTGGTGTTCAATGTACCAGACAAGTGGCAGCGCCTTGGAGTGTGGAGCAAGTTGAGCCTCCACTCGCAACACGATTGCCTTAAAGGCCAATTGGGACTTGGGTTGGACTCCCGCGAGTGACACTTAATGTGCATTGCACGTAGGAGGGTGGCCATTTGCAGTTGTTGGGTGATGAGGAGGGAGTGATGGGCATAACAAAGTATTAGCGTCCTTGGTCAGGGTAAGGCTTGGGGCGAAAGTGTAGGATGCACTCGGGTCAGACCACTGTGCGAGGAACTAGAACCTACAATCAATCTAACTGTGGGATCCGAGGGAGAATTAGAGCAGCCAGCGCGGGGGTTGGAGAGTGTGGGTGGTGTGTAATTGTTTCCCCTTCTTCACTCTCGATCTATCTCTTAAGAGGGGTTTCTCCTCTAGAGAGGCAGTACAATGGAGAATTAGGGTCGTGGCTTTTTTCCCTAGAGCTACTTGTCCACTTGAAAGACTTGTAATGCGCCCCCCAATTCGTCGGTGGACGATGGAGAGGGATAGGAGAATTGCACCAGCTGGTCTAGGCTCCTTGACACCGGGGTGGTAAGCAATGTGTTTTGTGTTTGGTTCATATCAGGCTTGTGTGTTGGGTTCTAGGGAGCAGCCATATTTGTCCCTGCGGTGGTGCAATTGGTGGTGGTGGCGTAGACTATGACGAGACAGAGAGGTGGCCTACAACAGTGACCTCCAACACACTCAGACCGAGCTCCTGGATTCCATAAACGGCCTTCAGTGACAACTCAACATACAAATGACCACATTCGGGCTCTGGAAACTCTGGTGGAACATATTGACTACCATACAAATGACCACCTCCATACTCTGGAAACTCAGGTGGAAATCTTGACTACCATATGCATGAGCCATCTACGTTCTTCTTTGCTGCCCTGCCACTAATTCCTCCCAACCCACCTACTAATGTGTATTTCGGGTAAATTCTCATTTCCTGCAACTTTTGTATTAGAAATAACCAAAGACACGGGTTGTCTTGGCCTCTTCACATGCTTAATCTTGTTAGCTCTCAAACCTCACACTTTTACTCATGTTAACTCTCAAACCTGATACTCTGACTAATGTGGAATCAATGATGTATTTAAACAATGTAGTGATGACGTATTTTGTTCTTGAAGTTAAGTTAATATAAAACAGTTTTTTTACCCACAATATATATATATATATATTCAAAAACACATCCATTTAACTTTAAATATATTAAACATTTTAATTTTAATTGAGTGAAAAATTTAAATTAAAAAAAAAAAAAAAAAAAAACACTAAACTAAACTAAACTTTATATTTTCCAAGACTAAGTCTGATCCCCTAGACTATGGCTTCCGAGAGACCATGATCCCAAGAGCAACAGATCTGTTTGTTTCGAATCCGAATCCATATCGGTATGCAAAAGCTAGGGCGCGTTAAGTAGTAAGCTCGAGCATAACTGTGTGCCCCAAAATAGGGGGTGGACTTTCAACGTTTGAATCTGACCATGAGTATGGTCATGGTGGTTTTCCCACCCTTGTAAACCCACCAACTTCCGTGGATCTTACGGAAAATTCGGGAGGCAAAATGTTCAGATGCAACGTTTTAGAGGGAATATAGAAAGTTCTATTCCAATTTTTGAAAGATTAATTAAAATTTGGATGGTCCGAATCCATTCAGATTGAGGAGGTAACCCAGCAACGTCGTTACTTCACGGGCCCGGTCGCCGCCGTTAATTGAACTGTGCGTTCCCACTGCATATTTGAAAGCAAAGTGATAAGAAATGGGAGAATAACCATAAAATTCTTGGAAGGTAGAACTTCTGATTTTGGTCCACATGATTTTGAATACATTGACTCTGGCCGTGTGGCAGCCGTGCTCTGCTTTTAGTCGTTGGATGAATGGATGGTTCTCGCTTCTCGCCATGTTCCACCTGCTGCTTTGCTTTTCCGTGGAAAGTGAAGGCTGTCACATATGGCTGTAACTTTCACACCAATTTATTAATTTAATATTCATATCTGGCTTAAAACTAGAAGCTGTGAGCGCCCACGTACATAGAACAATTTCGGGTAGCGGGAAAACCTTTGGCTTCACCCGACTCCGCTTCACTTATAACAATAATCCATATCACGCTTCTTTTTTTATTTTGGTTGTACGGTAAAAATTAAGAAGAGCATGGAAGAGGAACGAAGAGCAACTACAATTTCTAGCGTTTTGAAAAGTTGCATGTTGGGCACGCTCATGTCATTCACCATAAACTGAGTTCGACTCCACGAATTTAGGTTGCAGCACAAATATGGCGAAGAAAATCGATGGTTCGATCACGAGAAAATTTGTGGGTAAAAATTTGTCATTGTAATGTTCAGAATGTTTGACTTGTTTCAACATGGCAATGGCAAGGGCAAGAAGGATTAAATCTTATTTTCCTTGATGTATTTTTGTTTACTATACCCAGGTTTATCATATCCAAAGGCAAATGCTTTTTAGAAACGGTTTGGTGAGTGGTTATATAATTCATATTAAAAACGAGGAGTTTTTTTTTTAAATAATTTGATTTTTTCTTTCTTACTTATATTGTTTTTCAATATCTTGTAATTTTTTTTAATAAGGCAATCTTGTAATTTTTTTTAATAAGGCTAAATTGGTTTCTCCAATTAATTTATTTATCATATTTTAGTATTTGTATGCCACAAGTATGTAAATATTTGATTTAATTGCTTATATGTTTGTTTTTTGTTTTTTCCTTTCCTACATTCAAGCTTTTGTGATTCATAATGAATTAAGCCAAGTTTTCAAGCTTTTAAGGTTCATAATGAATTAAGCAAAGATTTTTTGTAGAAATCACATAAGAGAAAATTTTGGCCTACGAAGCAACAAGTTTCTTGATCTAGTTGTCCATATCTTTATTATTTTTATCTTGATTTTTAAACATTTTAATTTTTTTAATGGAAAAAACAATTAGTTAATCAACCTCAATCTGTATGTGCATAATGTTTGCAGAGAGTTTATTTGTTATGCATAGGTAACGGAAAATAGAGAAGCCAAATTTGTTGGATGAATCCAACAACCCCAACAATAGGATCATGATACCTTGTAGAATGCCAATAGTGAGTAGAAATAGTGACAAGTTTTAGGTTGGTGATAAGGTGTTGTTGAATTTATAGAAAGAGAGCCACACATCCCCCCATAGGAAGCTCAAACCACATTCATATAGTTCTTGCACAATCATGAAGGTTATGGATGGAAAATATTTTGAATTTATTATTCCCCCTTTCCTTCTAATACACCAAGTATTTAACATGGATTTGTTTTGACCATATTTTCCACCTTTGTTGGACACCCCAAAGGCCATTGAGTAAATCCCCCCAATATAAATATATCCTAGCTTCATTGAATATGATATGGTACATCATATCAGGGGCAGCAAGATAAAGTATACCCACCAATATCGTAACAATTCTATTGGGTTGTCAAAGGAAGGAAATTTCTTCTTTGAGGAAAGTGGCTCACTAGCAGAAATTCAATAGAAATTTTCTCATTTGATGAGGGGAATTCACTCCATGGAGATTGTTACCTGAAAAGGTGGAAGGATTCATCTAGGTGGATATTAGTAGCCACCTATCTCTTCCATAGAATCAATGGTTCTCCATCTTCATTCAAATTTTTCTATAGCATTTTAGTTCCCAATTTTTTGGAATCATTTTGAGGCCATAAGAAATAAATGTTATTTTAAAATTTAGGGGGCAAGGGTGGTCATGTAATGCCGCAGCCCTAGTTGAAAGTAGTGATCTTCGTATATTTCTTTCCAATAGTCTTATATATGCCCCAAACATAGATTATATGCAAAAATTATGCTCCGAGGGAGAAAACTAGCCACGTGAGGGCCCAGAAACCTTTTGGCACTTCACCTTCTAGGCATTAGTGATTTGGACCTATATATTTCTTTCTTTATGTGAAAATTTCCTTCTTTAGACTAGTTGTAACATATTTTGTGATGTTTGTAACACCCATTACTCTCTCTTCATAAATAATGACCATCGTTCTAACCAATTTTGTGTTATACAATATTTTTCTATTATATCTATTAATCAAAGTTTGGTTCTCACTATATTAATTGTCTCTCTATTATATTTTTATATGTCTATCTAAAATTTCCTTCTTTTCATTATATTCCTTTTACTAACTAGATGACATAGGCACAACCTAAGGATCAAAAGGCTTAAGGGATCCATTAGCAGCAAAATAGACAATGTTGACAAGAGCAACAAGAGTAGAGGTATCAAGTGGGAGAACTAAGATTACTTAAATGAGAAATTATGTTTTAAACATTCCAACAACAACATTCATGGCTTAAGGAGGAATGTCATCAAGGAGGAGCATCAATAAAAATTATAAAAGGAGTGAGAATAATGGAAATCATATCTATCATGCATAAATCAAGTTGATAAATCATGGATGTTTCTCCATCATAAGGAGAGCATTGGATATGAAGGACAAATAAAATGACGTTGATCATGGCATATAACCAATTTCACCCAAGGAGCAAGTTATAGTCTACTAGGAATTGACTACTTCAACATCAAGAGAGATGATTTCCCCATGAGATAAATGACAAGCACTGGGAGTGCTTCTTTCAGTTCGAAAGTGTTGTCATGAATTTTTTGAAAGTGGTCTTGGGCTACAAAAGTGTTGGGGATCCCATATCCCCCTAGCGAGATGAAGAAATAGTACAAGTGGAGGCTCCTTCATCCACAAATGTGGAATAGATAGGTGTACCAACAACCTAAAATTTGATCTAGAAATAAATATAATGAGAAAGAATGTGTACCAACTTTCATTATTTCAAAATTAATGAGAACCATTTATGAGGGATCCACCCCACTAGTTTAGGTCAACAAGGCTTTGCACTATGTGGTCTAGCCTTCTAGTACATCTAATACAAACTTGGGACATAGTGCTCGGGACATGCCCTTCACAATATTGTAATTATGGGTAGCTCATGTGTTGGGACTATGAGTTTACAATAAATGAGCACCCTTTGGATTGCATATGATAGTTTTAGGTGGCCTATTTAATGAGAGAGGGTCATTGAGTTGAGTGTTAATCACAATATCCATGGAAGAAGAAGAACACTCATGTGATTCATAGTTCTTAGCTCATGAAATTGAAGATAATGTCTCATTTCACATGAAATATTTTTCATTTGATGCTCCTACATGTTGGTAATAACATGTCATTCCCCTAAAAGAAGAAATAAGGTATTATGAAACCATTTATTGATTTCATTGATGGACAGGGAATGAGTTGGTCAAAGTAGAAGATTGTTGGAAAACATCTTACTAAGTGAAGAAGTGATGAATATGATCCATTCTTGAGCACTCTTGAGTAGGATGGTCTCCCTAAAAAATCCTAAAAGGGAGATTTTTCTTCTTGTTTTTCTTAGTGATGCTTTGACCAATTTCTACTTTAGTTTTTTGAGCCCCTTACACATATTTTGAAGTATTTTTATACTTATTTTTCTTCTTTTCTCCTCCAAGTAGTTGAGGAATATTTAGTGACATGGACTGTATCAAGTGCATTTCATAGGTATGATAAGGTGCCATATTATTTTGAGTAGTGATAACAATAGCCACGAGATTTGATGAAATAACCATTTTACATAATTGTGCATCTCACTTACTCGCAGTTTCACTAAAGATAAATGCAATAATGTTATCAGCATGTGGTCCTAGGTTGGGTTGAAGGGGTTTATTTGATTTTGAAGGAGCGTTAGCAATGATGCCATACATGCTATATTATTGAAATATCAAGTCAATATGTTGGGAACAAAGTATTGATTGATCCTTGGTTTTTTCTGCTACCACGTCAAGTTCTTTGGCAATTTGTGTTCAACACACAATTATACTAGCAGAAGGAGGGTTGGATCAATATAAGAACATATTCTACTTATTTAAATTCCATCATAAAAATAAATCAATCAAACATAATATATGTCAACTCTAGAATAAATAAACGAAGATATATGTGAAACAATTTTGTCTGAAAAACACAAAAATAACCTGCTCTTTATAACCCTTTGTAGGGACCAACCTATTGTTACAATTATTCATAGGAACTGAGCTAATATTAAAATATGCATGGGCACCAACCTACTAAAGACACCAACTACCATCGCTAAGAATCAAACTAACAAGAGACACAATCTCTTCATTTAAATGCTTACAACTTCTACTGTAGTGATCATAACTTCTTCAAAAATCAAGAACATTCAAATTTCTCCAACAAAATCTTCTCAATACTTCTTGAGATATATTCTTGTTTTCACAACTCTCTTTTTCTAGCAATGATATTTAATATTCACTCATGTGTGTCTCCTCTTCAAATGTTATCTTTTATATTAAAGGATATTGCATTTTCATTCATACATCTTCCCCTCCAATTATTTTTTATTTTATATCTCTTGGACACCCTTCATGAAAAATTATGTCATATCAAAAGTACACAACAGTTTTTATTAGAATAATGAATATATTTGTATTCCCCAACTTTTCCTTATGTTCTAGAATGAAGGAATGAATTCTTTTTCTTTTATAGAATGGGAAGTTACATAAGATAAAAGTGGAATTTACCAATGATGGTTTATGAGGCTATGGTATTGGACACCCATGGTTTCTCCAATTTCATTATATAAAGGAGAGAGATTATTTCACATGTGAGTAAATTCTTTGTTAGACTAATAGAAATCACTAACATTATAATCTTGTGGCTTATATCAATTAAATATTTCCATTTATTGTTGGCTTAGGGGGTCTTGACCTAGGTTCGGAGTTAGTTGCGCCAACCAATGAAACCCTACACTGTTGGCCTTATCGGAAACAACCTGCATAGTGTAGGTTGCTGTTATGAAACCAGCTCAAGAAAAGATAGAAAAGATAGATCAACGCCTTAGAATTCAGCCTCTTCGAGGGGGCAACCTCCTTTACAACATAAATGAAAAATTCTTGGATGATACAAATGAAAAGACCTCCTTTCTATATATAGGAGTCTAAGGGGTCAAAACATAATCAGAGCCTACATAACAATAATAATGTAAGGGCACAATAATAACAATAGTGGGCTTCTATGGGGCACAATAGTAACAATATGGGCACTACATGGGTACATCAATATAATAAGGGGTTTTTACTACAACAATAAGGGGTTACTCTAGTAGTATATGGGCCTAACAAAGATGGATTCAATTTTAGAAACTATCCTTTACAAAGTGGCTAGCTTTGCTCCAAAATGCCAGTCCCTCCTCCAAGACCTTGCCACAACTTCCATAATTGTCAAATTTTACAATAATAAAACCTCTAAGGTACAAGATTACTAGATACTTAGAAGCTAGGTTGGAATTTATTTGATTCTTGAACTCTATAGATGATGACTAGAGATCGTTAAATATATAGATTGAAGCATTTGTTGTAGTTATTGATCAACTTGTTAACCAAACGTAGAGGAATACTTCCCTCTAACATGTACTTGAGTTTGTCCACAATGAAAGAATCCTACTTTGTTTTTGGTATATTCGACAAGACTGCATCTTTAAAGTAATGAAGATTCTATTCTTAATGTTTAGCAATCCTTTGAGAGGGAGAGATAATCAAAGTCACATAAGAGGAGGTATTCCCTTTGTTTAGCGAACCTCCATGGAGATAAAACACTAAATGCAAGATTAAACTCTTGTTTATGTGATAATTAGGGAATGTATACCCGATCCCTTAAAGATTAGTCATAGATAATGGGAAAGAATCTCCTATTTATTCTAAATAACTCTTAACTCTATTTATAGATTACTTTCTCGCCATCAGAATCACAATAGTCATTTTTTAACAAAAAAAGCTACATCAAAACATTTTGAATATGAAAATAGACAACTTCCACATATAAAGGTAAAAACAACTCTTTGAATATGCAAGTAGATAACATCCACACATGAAGATGAAAGCATATTTTAAACATGTTTAAAGTGAATTAAAATATAATAATAGAAAAATAAACAAAAATCTAGATACGATAATAATTCAAATAATTCAAAAATTTTGATACGATAATAATTCAAATAATTCCCATAGAAGACGAGAACTTTCTTCTCTCCTTGCCCACTCCCCTAAACAATTATGGCATACTATCCTTCCCCGATGATCCCCTATTCTGCCTGACCTCAACCCTACATCCATGTTCCCTCACACTTCCAACCTTGATGATATTCTCGGGCAGGCTGAAATCAATGTTACCTCCCCACCCTCTTCGTGTTATCTATTCTCAGACAGAGATATTAGAAAGGCCATTTGGGTGATGAACAACATCAAAGCGGGCAATGAGGAAGGCTACCAAGTAGAGTTCTTTCAGCACAGTTTCCGTGATTTGGTGAGCTACTTGGTTGATCTCTTCAACCATGTTGTCCATGAAGGTTTTCCACCGACATGGGCACACCAGATCATCCATCCAATCCACAAATTAGGTTCTAGCTCAAATCCCAATAACTAGATAATGATCATGGTTGGTGTACATTCTCGAAGTTGTATGCAACTGTTATACATAGGAAGCTCTCTAGCGACCTTGAGTACTCAGAGCTAAGGGATAGACCAGTTTTCGACTCGATCATCAGACCATTGACCATATATTCACCCTTCGTGCTATGATTGAGGAGGCATGACACTACTCTTCAAAAGTATATTGTTGTTTTGTAGATTTTCGGAAAGCTTTTGACTCTATTTTGAGGGAGGCCTTGCTCCAGAGACTTAGAGATATTGGCATTTCTACAACCCTATTGATCACTATTGCCTATATGAGTCCATTCTTGGTTGTCTTCACACAACACATGGGATTTCTGATTTCATTCGAAGCACTATTGGGGTTAAACAGGGTTGTCCATTGTCCCCTACCCTATTTGGGATCTATATTGATGAGCTGGAAGCATTTCTACTCAAGCATATCTAGGACACTGATGGTTTCCTTCTTCACTAGGTTCTGATATCTATTCGACTCTTTGCTAATGACATGGTCCTCCTCTCCTCATCCCCAAAAAGATTACAGAGGCAATTTGATGCCTTAGCTCTATTCTATGACCATCGACAGTTGATGGTCAACTTGGGTAGAACCAAGGTTATGATCTTCAATGGGGTGAAGAAAACCTCAGACCTTCACTTTCTATTTAGAGGGGAGGAGATTGAGATCACCAGCACATATACTTACTTGGGGGTGCAATTTTCAGGTCCCCACTTCAGTTTGTGACCAGAACTTCAGCCTTGGATCAATGAAGGATATGGATCTTTCACCCTTCTTGAGAGAAAGTGCTTTCGACATCACTTCCAAGACATCTCGTCCTAAATGAGCCTCATGGACACCTTGATTCATCCCACTATTCTATATGGCTCAGTGATTTGGTGACCATCTTTACATGAGTCAGATTGAGCTTCAATTGAGAGAGTCTAGATTCTTCTTCTCCATTGCATCATTAGGTGCAAACTAACAGTGCCGTGGCACATCATCCTTGGAGAGTTTGGAGCTCAACCCTTTTGGCTTCAGACGGTCTTCAGATTGGTTTCATTCTTGCATTGTGTCCAGGGCTTGGCAGACTCGATAAAGAGTAGGGACCATTATCCTTACTTGGAATATTTCTCTTCTGAGACTATTACTCGTTCTATTCCCTCAAGCTGAGCTAGATGTTGGTTTATAGCGATATCAAACCTCTTAGAGGTAGTGGGAATTCAGTTGGATTGTCTCCCTCCTTTCCAATATTCCTTAGATGCTCCTGGTCACCTTTTACCTACTAGACAGGAGCTAAACAAGATCATCAAGGGGGACATATATAGGCAGTTCATCTAGGTCACCTAGATCAATCCTCGAGGAGGGTTGTGATTAAATATGGCCTTCTATGTTGAGTACTTCTTGGAGTTGAGAGACAGGCTCATTGTTTGATCCCAGTATACATTTCACCACTAGATGCATGCTCTTCACATTCCTCTAGGCCAGTTCAGAGTGGGTTCTCACAGAGTCTGAGTAGAGATAGACCACCATGTGGATAGACTAGACAAACTCTGCTAGGTATGTCATTTATAGGAAGTGGAGAACAAGGTGCACTTCATCCTTGGATACCCTATCTACTACGAGATCAGAGGAAGGTTTCATTGCTTGTTCAAAGATTCTCAGACCCTCGCTGACTTTTTCAGGTACCATGATCAGAGACATTTGGCCCTATATATGCAAGAGGCTCTTATGTTCTGAGTGCATATTCTTCAACTTGCCATCATAGTAGACATCACACAGAGGATCACGACATTTTCCAGGGTACTACCTTCAGACAGGGCCACGAAGAGATCAATTGATACCAGTACGTATCTAGACTCTAGATCAGTGAGGATCCATGGGACCTCAACCTATCACACGAGATCTTAGCAGCAGTTCTGTCTCAGATCCATTCCTGGGAGACAGACTAGATCCTCCAGCATTCAATAGCATGTCAACCCTCCTAGGACATGATTTAGTGGATAGGCTGCACTTGCCATCGGCTCTTCATCGGGTCAACAAACATTGTTGAGTTTCTTCAGTGTTATTCATTTAGCCTTAGATGTTAGGAGAGATAGGTCCGATCCTTAGACGTATAAGGTCCTTGACCTTCTCTGCTAGGGCCAGATCTTTGATTTACTTCATGCATTGTCTCTTTTATAGGAGACCGTTTAGTTCTCCTACTTTCTATATACATCAGTGTACTCAACAGTCCCTTCGACCTATTTTATGGTCATTAGTTGGACATAAATATAATTATCTTATCTTATTATCTATAAATTAAAATTAATAAATAATTTATATAAAATCCTAATTTATTAATAAATAATTACCTAATTTATAAATTATTTATGTATAACCTTAACCTATATCAATTTAATGTCAGTTAATGAATTGAGATAAGCCATTATTATCCCACACACATTCATCACTTTGCCCTCTCTCCATTTGTGAAGTCGAGGACTATCACAATACTTCCAAGAAACCATTTGACACATTAGCTAGACAGCCACAACAAGTGATAGAGAAAATCTTTCTATGTAAATACTTGCTCATAGATTCTCTCACATTTGATTCGTATCAAACAATTCTGCAGGGGGCGAAATGGGAGGAAACTAAAGATGTAGTAGAAGTGACATCTCCAGGAGGAGCGAAAGCCCTCCTCATAGAAGACGTTATGAGGATTTCAAGGAGAGAGAACAATACAAGGAGTGAGATAGCTTTAGAGACATGCACTCCACTCTACCCACTATCCTTCTAGTCCAAAATATTTCTCTAGACACAAGGTTAGTATCTTCATGTTCTCTTCTTAGTTTGAGGTTTCATACCCATTATTTTTAATGAAGTTGTCTTAATTCAGCCATTCTTGGCTATACATTTTAGTCATCGAACAATGTATTGGGTCTTCAATCTTATTTTTTAATTAAAAAGACTATTTTGGAATAGGTTGTGGTTTTCCATGTGTTTTTTTCGGGGGTCTCAGTAAAATCATTAGGGTTTGATAAATTTAGGGTTTTTAGTTTTTCAGTTTATTTTAAGCTTTGACAATGACAATGTCATTATGTATGCAACCCCATGATGAAGAATAAGCTTCCACATTGAGTAGATAGGGTCACTTAACTGCCATTTTTTAGTGGTAGTTTAATTAGATTAAATAACTAAAGGAACTGAACGAAATCAAAATTAGGAAATGTTAAGCAATGAATTTCTGTAAATGGGTAGGGTAATAGTCTAGAAAGTGCCAAAAACTCGGGGTAGTCCTTTTATGAAACTGCATGAAACAAGGAAAATGAAAAGAAGTTGATTCCAACAACTTCTGCAATTTCGACTTGCCCACTAGATTTTTCTAGAACTTTGACCTTCCCAACACATTCTTCTGCAATTCTGATATGGCGAGCAAACTCTATTACAACTTTGATTTGCCCAACCAATTCTTCTGCAACTTCAACTTCCCTAATAAATTCTTTTTCCCATCAAATGTAGAAACCCTAACATGAGAGAGAGAGGCCCAAAAACTTATATCTAGTTCTTCTCCTTCCTCTTTGTCCTTTTACCAGCTTCTATCTTGAGTGGATCAAACTTTCTTTTCGTGAGTCACAATGATGTTGAGTTCCTTATTATTTATACACTTGTGAGGGGTAAAAATTTCTCTCTTTAGGCCGACTTACCTCTTCATGTAGGTCAACTTGATCTTTGTGCATGGAGGATCTTTTGATTCTATTTTGAGGGCCTCTTGAGGATTCTTTTGAGAATCACATTTTCAAAATCATTGAGAATGCGGTAGATGATGGGGGTGAGAAACAAAATTTATGTGATCAGTAGTTAATGGAATTATTACCATCTTAGAGGTGAACAAAGCATATGACTAGGTTCCCTGATAAGAGGAGGCAACTTCAATTTTTAAAATCCATAGGCAAATTCAATACATAAATCTGTTTTCTCCCATGGGAGCTATGGGATATTTAAAACTTCAACATAGAAATCTAATTAATTTGGAATAATTGGTGAGAAGCAAACAAAAAGAGTGAGTTATAAATGTTCAAATCCAAAATTGAGATTGCTATGGTCTTGTATTTAATTTGTATTTGTTCAATCTCCAAGGAAAACTGGGAAGTGATAATTAATGAGGAATAATCACATTATGATCAACAAAGTAAAATTAGTTGTTGGGAGTAGGTTGCTTGAGCAATATTTTAGACTTTCAGCTAAATAGGTCACAAATTTTATCATTATGAACATTAATGTAGGAAAGTGCACTTCTTAGATTTATAATTCAAAACCGTAGAAATATTATCATGTATATTGAGAATGTTTATGTTTAGATTTAATAACAAGGTTCCAAGTCATTATGACAAAAAAAATTCCAATTATTCAAGACAAACTCAATTAATTATCAATTTAATAATAAAAAACAATTTCCATTTTTTTCCTTATTACTTTATAAAAGGGATATTATGTCCTTGTTCAGTTTGTGGAAGGCGGGGAATATGATTCTCAATACGACTTAAATGAGAATTTTTCTATTGAATATGGTGCTGGATGAGCTAGAATTCCTTATGGATTTCCAATATTTTTGTTTCAAACTCCAAAATTCCTGCGAAGGTGGGCGTTAAAGCTTTTGCCAAGAGATTTTTCATCATCCAGAAAAGGTAAAGGCTCTGATGGAACTGGGTGTATCGACCCTTGGTATCAGGGTGAGGGATGAGATCCTGCCATTCATTTAGCTCATGTTCATTGTCTGTTGCCTGCTGCTTCAATTCACTGTCCCAATCCATAATAATCTAAGGAGCCTGTGGGTGTGCATCTGTACAATAAGATTGAGTTTCTTCTAAGATTAAATCATTGTTATTTCTACGACCCCGATTCTGGGTGGTTAGGTTGATCTTGAGTTCTTCCACAACCACAACCATGGCCTTGGCTATGACCTTGAACACCCCTTGCATTTCTCCCTTAGGAAGAAAGAGTGAGGAGATAGAACATTAGGGAAAATATTGGACTTGAGGAATGCACTTTGGAGGGAAAGTAAATATGATAGATGCACTAACAACCAAACAGACTATAGACTCAAAGACTTAGAGACCAAGCCAACCACAAGATACTAAATGAAAATTCATTATATGGCAATATACCTAAATGTCTTTGTGTTAAGGGGAGAAAGCTCCTTAATAATTAAACAAACTCTACTACCAGTGATGCCCTACCAAAGGCTGTTGAAATAAAGTGCAGGAGTTTGTTGGCAAGGAAACATAACACAAAGATCTAAAGGGACTAGGCTATGAGGGATTGGTCCTTCAACTTGGTTGGTTGTTATTGGGAAATATGAAAAGATTTTTCCCCTTCATGATTTGATAATTCCATGCCCTTTAGTGCAAATCAACAACAATAGAAACAACATTCCCAAACACCTCCTAAGATTCCCATAGAATACATTAGGATCAACACTATAGTCAATGACATCATCAATTTTCTTCAGTGCTTTCATTATGGAATGAAAGTGAAGAGATGATCATATGCTCTACTGAAGGTTTGTGAAAATTTGATTCAATGCCATTTGCAAAATCTCCTTGATTTGATGAATTCAGTGACGCGTCGTGTAAGCCAACCTCAATTGGATACAACTTTGATCCTCTTCACTCATGCCCAACATAACAATGTCAAAGTATCACAATCTAAAAATTTGAAAGCATGTATATCCTACTACAAGGGGGGCTTCTAATGCTCCCACAAGTTTCCATAGTGAGGGATCTTAGCACCCCCAAAAGTTAGTACGAGGGGGGCTCCCAACTTCCCCAAACATTGCTACAAGGTGGTTTTATACCACCCCAATAAGTTGCTACAAGGAGGGTTGTAAGACGCCTTTGTAGGTTGCTACGAGGGGGGTTTCAAATTGCCCCCATAGGTCAATTTTCAAGGGGGTTTCAAATCGCCCCCAAAAGTGAATTTTTGGAGGCGATTTACAACCAACCTTGAAAGATGACTTTTGAGGGCTATTGCAATCACCCCTAAAAGTCACTTTTCAGGGCTGGTTCATATCTCTTAAATTACCTTTTTGTTTGTATCGAAGGATTTTTCCTTGTTTCATTCATGGTTTTAGCAAGTTTTATTTTGTTTTGGGCAGAGGTCTAGATCCTAGCATGAAAAAGTGGCTTAAATCCCATGGGCATAGGAAAAAAACGGGGTGAAAACATTTGCAGTCGCCCCCTTGTAGGCATCACACATGCGAATGGAGGGTTTCAGTTGATATCAAGCAACATTATTGAAACATCTATGATATCGAGGAACTAAAAATGGTGGTTTAACTGAGGTGTGGGCACGCCGAAGGGTGGTTTAGCCCTTGGGGGTCCTATAGCAGCTGATAGGGAAGTCATTACGGTGTTTGGTTTGTCGATTCCACTTCCTTAAGGTGATCTAGGATGTTGAGTCATATCAGAGTAACTCTTCATCATATGTTTATTCTAGTAGGTTGGTAACTTGGGTAAACATGGGAGGAGGTGTTACAGTTCCATTCTAATTACATGTATTTTTTTCATACTAGGGTAGAGTATCTATTTTTGTATAAAGAAATAGTACAATAGAGGGGTTTTTTATTTTTGTATTACTTTTCAAGAAACTCCATGGAGAGTTTCTTCCCATTTATATAAAATATGTGGGGAAATCAACAAAATAATTATTTCACTATTTTTCTTCACATGAGTACCAATAAAATATGATCAGGTGCTCCATGATATTGACATGTGTTTGACTCATAAGAATTTGAATGACATATCCTACAATGATCATATATTAGAGGACACCAAGGATCCAAGAAATTAGCATCATTTTCCTATAACACACTCAATGCACCGAATTGAGGAGATCTTTCCACACGAGCAAAGCTCCATGCAATTACACCAAAAATTTTCATGAAGTCAACTCCACACCAAATATGCATGTTAATCTTATAATTATATTGATCTAAATAGTTTTATCACCTTGATTTCTATTCCCTTCGTGGCCTCATTCCAACCGAAATGAGTGTGACCTTTTCTCTTTTGCCAATGGCTTCCTTCCTCACACTGAGTGTCGAATGCCTTGTCTTAGGAAGACGTTGACAAATTCAGTCATTCTTTATAAAAAAAGCGACGGGAAGATATGACCTAAAATGATTTTAAATAGGTTGTAAATTATACAAATACGATAATCCCTTAATAGTCCTTTATGTCAGAGTCTTTCTTCTTAGACTAGAATGATGTTATCCCAAAGCCTCTCTCTACATCAATGGATTTATAATTATAACTATGTGGGAATCCAAGGTGTGGTTTGATGGAAGGAAACCAATCGTAGGCTACGATATCATTTCATTTCCCATTGTATAAAATTTGAACATATATTGTGATAATTATTGAGGCAAAGGACCACTTAGATTAAAACGATTTGGTCATGCCCCAATGCCATTCTTCATCTTGTTATTCATGCCATCCAAAAAAGATTATCTTCCTTCTAGGTTCCTAATATATATAGGCTCACATGATACCACCTGATGGAAATTTAGATACTATTATCCATCCCCTCTATGACTTATAATAAATAAGTTATAACAACTATGAAAAATATGATAACTTTATAAATGTGATTCAATTTTCCAAAAAATAGTCGGATAACCTCTTCTCTCCAATGTTATTTGCCTACCTGGAAATGGAAACTTCATGTGGCTAAACTATAAATAATGAGTTTATGGGTTAGATCAAATTTCACCAAAATATTTACTATCTGAATCAAATTGTAGTTTTTTTAGAATTTGTTAATCTAACTCCCATGGATTTGGTAGCTATCCTTAAAATTGTATTGCTGATAACTGAAATTAGTTTTCCTGCAATATGATGGTTCTTTAGGCCCTCCATAATAATAAAGTAGGATCATTATGAAATCCTTCGTGATGACTACTTTAGTGTATAGGCCTTGTAATTGATGTAATTCCTTGAAATCCTTCATGCTAGCAGATGAAATTTGTTGGATCCCCAACCTTCGTGGATATTTTATCATTACAACCATAGGTTTTTGGTATTGGATGATGATCGAAGCCCTAGTTTAGATCATTATAAAGACCTAGAACACATTTCTAAGATGACAAAGCCCCACTTGTTGAGCAATAAAAGATGTTAATAATTTCCAAAGGAGTTTGAAGAACCAATGGAATTTTCCTAATGTAGTCCATATTCTAATGGTTGTTAAACATCCTCATAATAAACATATTAACCTTTTTTTTCAATTCCGAGCTTCGAAATTTCGTTCGAACTTTTGTGTGGAAATTTTTGCATAGTGAAAGCTCTGCACAAGCAAAGATACATACAAGCTATTGATGTAGTATTTTTTTTTTCTATTGGCTATAGGGAGTTTTTAAGTATCTTTTCTAGTTTTGAATGGAAATTGGGAGTTGACTCATGATTATCCCTAAAGTTACCTTCTCTTATCTTTATCCTTGTGGTTCGATAAGGGAAAATGCATACTTCTCTAACCAACCAAGACCTTTGGCACAAAGTGAGCTACGTCAGCCTCACATTGGATGCTCGGCCGATCAACGTTATGATTACCTACCAAGGTTCCCACCCCTAGCAGGAAAAAGTGACATTATGGAGATTGTTTCTATTTTCCCCCTTTTACAAAAAATTCTGAATAACGCTATAGCATTTGCAGTTTCCTATGTTCCTCATTGCATCAATCATTCATGTAGGGAAACTCCATTAGTTATAACACCCACTTTTCATTCAAACATGGGATCATGCAGTCATTTTCCTCATCCAAAAATGGCAGCTAAACAATGCTAATGTTAGGCACAAGAGCTTAGCTACCTTACACAACAATTGTGTTATCAATTGATTCAAATGCAACATGTCATGCTTAAACTTGATTAATAAGGTAAACTCCATCATAAAATCCATCTGAATATCTAGTTGGCATGCAATAAACTAAATCTTCAATAGGAATTGCATAACCTTGATCAACTTCCTTTATAATGGATTATCTAACCCTTCTTGAGGTTTTCTATTTCGATATGGGGATCCAACTATGCCGAGAAATATGTGTGTTGAAGGTAGGCATTAGTTACCTTAGAAATTGGTCCATTATAAATTTCACCTAGATATGCATCCGAAAAAACAGGTTCAACTGAGTTCACCAAATCCAAAGGTGAAATTGGATGACCCACATAGGAATTTTGATCTGAGCAAAGGAAAGCTTGAACTTCAATCACTTAGTCAACTATGTCCATGAAATTTGATCCAACTCCAAGTAGGTATGCAAAAGCGCCAACTCCAACTAGCTATAGAAAAAGGAAGGATCCTCTCCCAGATTCTTGCTCTACCATTGATGGTGCTAAGAAAATCAGGTATACCACATCATTTGTGGATATATGCATGAGAGTGATTCACAAAACCAACCCAAGGACACTAAAAATGATATCCTTTTCCTTCAAAAATATCCACAACGTTGGTTCCCTTAGCCATTAGATCTACCTTTGTTAATATTCCAAAAGTTCTCTCTCCTTTAGGATCTAAGTCTTGGGATATCTTGATGACCTAAAAGGAGAGAAGATCTTGATCTTTGGGAGGAATAGCTAATATTATTGAATTTGGCTTATCTATGTAAGAGAGAATCATGTTATCGATATTAGGGACAATACGTTGGAGTTGATAATCAATAGTCACATTTTTGAACTTAAAGAGGTCATTTTAGAGTTAAAATTACAACATTAGGTGACTAAATCATGAAGTGAATCGGGAAACTTGAGTCTTGCTTGGGGCGCCTTGTAATCTGATTAGCATCTTCCACAATTTCCTTCATTACTAGTGCAAAGTTTGTGTATTTATTTTAGGGTTAGTGAAGGAACTCCGCATACCCCCCTCTTCATTAATCAATCTTGTGTAGTTAAATGAAAAGCACTCATCTAGTAACATTTCGTGATCCACATGATAAGAAATCCATTCCAACAATGCTCTCCAGCACAAAGTATTTATTAGTTCTTTATCCTCTTGTGATGGATATGGACGGAAGGGCATCCTAGAGAATCACCAAATTGTTCTCTCCATGATCATCGGGCATTGTGCCAACTCTTGGTATCTTGTCTACCAAATTTATTAAGATATCCCCAACACTGCTATTGGATATCCTAAGATTGCTTCCTCACTATGATCTCGAGCTAAATGAAACATGTTGGGTGCAGGATCACCCAAAGGGAAGTTTTGGGGCTAAAAGCCTAGATGTTGGTCAAAAGTTGTAACCCTGATGTAAAGACTCCACATTTTTTGGGTGCGGAGCATGTAACTTGTAAATGACTCATACGGTTTTCCACCCTCAATTTTGTAACGTAATGTCAGCGATAGAGATCTACCCATGGTCCGCGGACCATGGGATTGTATAAATAGAGAAGTAGTTACAACATCAATTAATGATCGTGGAATAAAACGAATGAAGAGTTAAGTCGTAGCTGAAGTGTCAAGTCTGGTGTTAGGTTGTAGAGTAGAAGAAGGATCTACAACTGAGTGCGCAGAGGCCTAATAATCGACAGCCGAGTGTGTGGATCCCTGCAGCTGAGTGCACATGGCGAGTCGAATCTGTAACAATTGGAAGCATTAATAAAGAGAAGTTTTATATCACTCCTACGTATTTATTTCTTATTTTCTATATTGAATGTATTGGGTATGAATTTCATTTCTACTATTTATATGATGAGCGAACATATGTGACTATGATAATTAAGTGAATGTGAGATGAAGTATATTTTTACACGAAGTTAACTAAGATCTTTAAGAAGATATGTCGGATCCGTGGTATAGCTTGGGGAAATTGTGCAGATCGCTGCCATAGTAGCATGAAAGCACCTCAACCCCTGGTTAGGGCTACGTGAAGGTGATTGTAACAAATCGTGAAGGTATCACAGGTCAGCACAGTGTGTGAAGTGACCTGCATGAAGGTAGGTACAGTTGGACTAAATCAACTTCAAACATCTTAAGGGTGTGAAAACTTGGTTCCAACATCCCCTCATACTACTTCGGGTGAGACTTTAGTCTGCGCTCTGTGGGTTGACACTGAAAGGGCCAATAGTATAGGGATTTGTTTGGCTAAATAACTCCAAACCTAGGTCAGGCCTCCTCAAGCCAACAAAATGACCGAATCACAATTCAAGTAAATATTAAATATTCCCATAGCCTAGACTCCATTAAAAAGGGACATATTTCAATCAACTTGAGTACAAGAGAAATCAATGGAAGAGGGCAGTGGAATAAAAATCATTTGACCTCTTTCCGACTCCACAATTGCCTAAGAGGAGAGAGGAAACACATTTCTTTTAATATTGGAGAAAAGGTTGATATGGATGAGTTTTAATAGTGGGCATATAATGGAATCTAATATGTTTTTGTTTTACAAAGAAATTGTAATAAAATATTCCTATCTGTATTTAAATATATGTTATATGTTCCATATAAATAATTGTTTTCGTATGGTGGTGAACGCATTGAAGTGGTATTAATATCTTTGTCCTTATTGAGCATCAAACAATAGTGGTTTCATGATACGAACAATCTTATTAAGGTTATTATTTTTAATTCATTGGTATAAGGAGTTAATGGTTCAGAGTAACAATCCACAAGTCCCAACACATCATTTTTCTGAAACCATAACCATGGGTAACATCTGTCACCAATGACATTCTCTAGAGATAGTAGACAAAGAAACAACGTGCACTAACAAATCATTTTATAGGGAGGATTTTCAGAGGCAAGATGTCAAACATGACGTAACAGCTGGACATCGAAAATATAATGCCTGATCATATATTAGTAGAATTCTTAAAATAGTTAATATTTTGGAGGATAATTAGCTTCTAATCTTAATATTTTAACAATTTTGTTATAATGTAAATCCTTTTTTGTGGAGGTTTTTATGAACTCTGCACTCCACACAATGAGAAACTCATTGTGCAGAGTATGTCATCATGGACAAGGATAAGTGCTAGAAGCTTCCAACTATTTCCCTATATTCTTGGGATAATAACTAAAATTGGTTCCTTTGATTTGGTTTGTTTTTCCTAATCTAATCTTTTAGAAAAAAACATATAAAAGGAACTCTTTTGTTTTATGTAAAAAGTTTCTTATGTAATTGATTTAAAATTTGTGGATGGATTTAGAAAAAGTATAAAATTTTTCTATTCATATATGTAATCCTTTAGAGACAATAATAAAACATAAAAAAAATGGAGAGTTGGTTGAATTTTTGAATAATGTATGCATGCGATTTGGCTGTTGTGAATCTCTCTTGAATGAAAGAGTACTAATTATCATTTCCTTCTGGATGTTTCCCTCACAACGATGGTTTTATCATGTAAAACATTGTGTCAACCTTTATGTTTTATTATTCTGCTATCTTAAGTTTATTTGCCATTATTTTCTACAATTTCAATTTATTTGTACGTTATGCTTTCAATGTTCAGCTCAAAAAGTGGTATAAGAGATTTTGGAAAAAGCTTGTGTTAATGGGGAAGATGTAGACTGCGAAGTTTGAAATTGAAAAGTTTAATGAGAGTAATAAGTTTGAGTTATGAAAGGTTAATATGCAGGAAGGAGTGGTGAAAGTGTTGTTGGGTGGGGCAAAGAAGCCCATGGCCGTGGATAATGGGGGCTAGGTAGAAATGGATGCAAGATCCCTTAGTTCTATTCTTCTATGCTTGAGATATCATGTGTTGTTTAACATAATTGGAGAGAAAATAGCTACATGCTTATGGACCAAGTTATAAATCCTTATATGATGATGTCCTTGAAAAACAAAATCTACTTGAAACGTCAATTATACAGTTTGCAGATGAAGGAAGGTACAAAGATCTTTGATCATTTTAATTCTTTCAAGACTCTTCTACATAAGTTGTCTAGTATGGATGTAAGTATTGAAGGGGAAGGAAAAGAAATTACATTGTTGTATTCTTTGTCTCAGTGTTGGGATAATTTCGTAACCTATATGAGTTTTACTTCTATTGATACCATTGACTTTGATGCTATCGTGGGAGCTTTGTTGTCTGTGGAAACTCAACAAAAATCTAGCCTTGAAACCCCAATATCAAAACCAATGTTGAAAAGAGTTAAATCAAAAGAAAAACATCATAATTCAAGAGATACATAAATATCTAAGTCAAGAGGCATGAAGGGTAAGTTAAATTATGGGTATTATAACAAATCATGGCATCTTTGGAAGGATTATGGGAAAAGAAAGGAATAAACTACTAAAAGGGACTTTACAAAGGAAGCTAATTTAGCTTAAATTAGTGTAGGTATTGTTGATGATATTTTCTACTTCTATTGTTTATCAGCATCATCATAATTGGTTTATAGATTCTAGTGCTTCCTATCATATATGTCTTCATAGGTATCGGTTTTCTTCATACCAATCTATTGACGGCGATGTGGTTTTCATGGGTAATGATGTTACATGCAAAATTGTTTGGATTGTTAGTAGTAGTATTAAACTGTATGATGGTACTATTAGAAGATTATAAGAGGTGAAGCATGTGCCTGAGTTTAGAAATAAATTAATATATTTGGGAGTGTTATATTATGGTGGATATAAGTGTACAGTTCAAGGAGGATTTATGAAGGTGATGAGAGGAATATTCATAGTCATGAAAGCTAAGAGGTTTAGGAAACTTTATAAACTTGAAGGAAGGACAAATAATGATCATGTAATAGTAGCATATGAAAGTGCAAGTGATTCTACTTATTTATGGCATCAACTCTTGTGTCATATGAGTGAAAAAGGGATGAAGGTATTGGTTGATTTCAAGTTACTTCCAAGATTGAAATCTTTGAATTTGAATTTTTTTTAGCATTGTATTTATGGAAAACAATTTAGATAGAAACTTAAAATAGAAAAACATGTTAGTAAAGGTATCCTTGATTGCATCCATTCAGATGTTTGGGGGCCATCCCCTAAAGTCTCTTTTGGAGGATCTTCATATTTTGTAACATTTATAGATGACTATTGTAGAAAGGTGTGGATCTATTTACTGAAAAGGAAAATAGGATGTATTTTATGCTTTTAAGAAATATAGAGCTTTGGCTGAGAAGAGCGTTGGAAGGTCAATTAAATATTTTAGAAATGACAATCGAACTAAGTTTACCTGAAAGGAATTTGAAAATTATTGCAAGGAAGCTGGGATCAAAAGACATAAAACCATTATTTATACTTCTCAACAACATGGTGTTGTTAAATGCATGAATAAGACTCTTCTAGGGAGAGTAAGGAGTATGCTCAATAATCCCATGTTGCAACAAGAAATTTGGGTAGAAGTAGTTCTTACATCGTGTCATATGGTAAGTCAGTCACCGTCAATTACAATTAACTGTAAGATTCCAAACCAGGTATGGACATGTAAACTTTTTGATTATTCAAATCTTAAAGTTTTTGGTTGTGATGCCTATGCTCTTATTCCAAAGAATCAACGTTCTAGGTTAGATCCAAATCAAGAAAGACTAATATTTGTTGTATATGGTGATGGTGTTAGGGGATATAGATTGTGGGATCACACTACCCACAAAATTGTCATTAATAGAGATGTCATATTTGATGAATCAACACTCATAAAATCAGATGTAGATGGTGAAATGAAAGAGGAAAAAGTACCACAGATTCAACAAGTTCAATAGGAAACTCAATGATCTTCAAGGGAGGGTGATCATGAAGTTGTTCATGAAGAAAATCATACATAAGCATATGAGGATACATAAATTTCTTAGGAAATTGAGGAAATACATCAACAAATTGTACGAAGGTCTACATGGATCAGATCTTTTCCTAAAAGATATGATGATTTTCCTACATATGTTGATTTCATTGCTAATGATGGAGAAACTAGTTGTTATCAAGAAGCAATGGAAGTATATGATATCAATAAATGGAATGTAGCAATGAAAGAGGAAATGAATGCCTTACAAATAAAGAAGACATGGGATCTGGTGGAACTTCGTAAAAACAGTACGGTTGTCAGCTGCAAGTGGGTTTATAAATTGAACAAAGGAACTGATGATACAGTTGAGAAGTACAAGGCAAGACTAGTTGCAAAGCAATATTCTCAAAAGGAAGGTGTTGATTTTCATTATATTTTTTCACTAGTTGTTAAGCTTGTTTGAATTATAGTTGTTTTAGCATTAGTTGCATTACTTGATCTAGAGTTAGAGAAACTAGATGTTAAAACAAACTTCTTATATGGACATTTAAATGAGGATATATATATATATTATATATAATATATATATTATTATAATATAATAGATTATATATATATGGAACAACCAGATGGGTTTGTTCAAAATCACAACAAGAGGTTTGTTTTCAAACTCAAGAAGTCATTGTATGGCTTGAAGCAGTCTCCGAGGCAATGGTACAAGAAGTTTGGTTCCTTGATGACGAGCTACAATTTTACCAAAAGCGAGTATGATCATTGTGTTTAATTTCAAAATTTGAAAAATGGCATTTTCATTAATTTGGTGTTATATGTCGATGATATACTTGTAGCAACCAAAATCACAGTTGAGATTAACAGGTTCAAGGCTCAGTTGGCTAGGACTTTGGAAATGAAGGATCTTGGAGTAGCAAAAAAAATCTTGGGCATGGGGATACACAAAGATAGGAAAATTGGTAAGTTGTGGTTATCACAACAAAAGTAAGTGGAGAAAATACTTATGACATTCGATGTGAATAATGTGAAACCTATTCAAATCCCTTTCACTTCTCATTTCAAGATTTCTTCAAGTTTGTATCTTAGTAATGATGAAGAAAAGGAGTATATGTCTCATGTACCATATGTTACTGCATTAGGATGCTTAATGTGTGCAATGGTTAGTACAGGGCCAAATATTTCACATGCAATTGTTGTTGTTAGTAGATACACGGAAAATCAAGGTAAAGAGCATTGTGCAACACTGAAACGGGTGCTTCGCTATCTTGAAGGCACAATTAATTATTATATCATGTATAATGGTACTAGTGATTTAGTCTATGCTTATTTTGATTCATATTTTGCAGGTGAACTGGATAAGAGGAGATCCACTTCTAGATATGTTTTTACTCTTGCAGGTGGAGTTGTTAGTTGGAAGTCAAAGATTTAGAACATATTTTCTTTATCCATTACTGAGGCATAATACGTAGTTGTCTGACATCCTTGCAAACAAGAAGTTTGGTTAAAACGTTTGCTAGGTGAGTTTGGAATGATGCAGGATAAGGAGAATGTATTTTGTGATAGTTAAAGTTTTATTCATTTGGAAAGGAATCCAGCGTATCATAGTAAGAAAAAACATATACCTGTTAAATACCATTTTGCAAGACATGTTATTGATGAAGTGGACTGGTGGCTCTAAAAAAAATCAATACAAATAAAAGTTGCACAAACGTGTTCACAAAACTAGCCTTCAGGGAAAATTTTAGGGGCTAATATTCACCCATGGGCTAATTTCCTATACCTTTTCCAAAAAAAAAAGATTAGCTAATTTCCATTTTTTTGTAAAAATGATTTGCCAAAATTTTATAGGATGCAATTATTTTACCTTAAAAATGCGGAAAAATTAATATAGACTATATAATATTATAAATTTGAATATTTTTACAAAAATATCTCTAAACATTTTATAGATTTCATATTATGGACTAGTGGGATTCACCAAGGTTTCTAAACTTTAAAATAAATGTCCATCCTTAAAATTGTCACTGCTAGTCTTGTGAGAGAAGCAAAAATGGTTCGTAGCTTCTCCTCGCTTCCAAGGAAGGTGATGAATAATTTGGGCATGATATATCAGGTAAATTGTTGTGAACGTGAAGATTGTTATAAGTTACCAACTATTTCCCTATATTAATGGGATAACAACTAAAATTAGTTCCAAGCTTGGTTTGGTTTGTATTTCTTAATCTCAGTTTTTGGAAGAAATATATAACAGGTACTTTTTTGTTTTATCTAAAAAGTTTCTTATGTAATTTCTTTAAAAGTTGTGGAAACTTTAGAAAAAATGGATCAAGTTTCTATGCTTTGTAAGCCTGTAGAGAAAATAAGGCAACAAAAAAGTGAGTGGATTGAATGTTTGAATAATCTATAGATGTGAGTTGGTTGTTGTAAATCTCTCTTAAATAATACGAATACCAATTATCATTTCCCCTAGAATGTTTCTCTAAAAAAAATGTTTTGCCAAATAAAATGTTATATCAGTCTTTGCGTTTTATTATTCTACTATCTTGTTTAATTATCATTATTGTGTGCAATTTCAATCTATTTGAGGATTATGATTTCACTAGTCAACTCAACCATAACTATTCCAATAGTAACTATCGAAGCTTGTCAGAACTGCTATATAACTATAGCTAAAATCACATCATAAGGTGATATAATATTTCTCATAACTTGGTTCCTGCTACAATCTACTTAATCATTCAAACTGGATTTTGGTTTAGAGTAAGCTATATAGCCAACTTCGTTCCCGCTATAATCTACTTATTCCTTCAACTCGATTTTGGTTTACAGTAAGCTATATACCCATAGGAAGTAAGAAGTATACTCATATGGGTTTCTAACCCGAATTTCAGAGTCTCGGGTGCCAAAATAGGAAACATATCGAATTATCTACGCAATTTTCTCTTCGGATAATGAAAAAACCAAGACCAATTTGTCTTCTCCGATCAAGGTACCGCATCAAAATACTCAAAAACAATCATAACGACAGTTGTTCTTCAATTGTTAAGCTATTTGGGATAAATCGATGTGTGTTTAGGAGAGTGAAACAAATTCACACATCAAAATACTCAAAAACAATCATAACGACAGTTGTTCTTCAATTGTTAAGCTATTTGGGATAAATCGATGTGTGTTTAGGAGAGTGAAACAAATTCGATTTAATGAAATGAGGGATTTTAACGACGCCATCAACATTTTTTTTATTTCATGTCGAGCAAAGACACAGTAATATCCTAGTCATCATACACTTGAACTTAAATCTGCCTAAATTTTTATAGTATTACTATCGTATCGGTTGGTGGTGACTGCCTATTCAGATTACAAAAACCCATATATATTAGTTGTTACAATATATTTTGTGTATGTAATACAAAAATAATCATAATCGGGCCCTTGAAAACTGGTAGTCAATGAAAAGCTATGTGTTTATCGAGGGAAGCAATTTTATTTATTATTTATTATTTTGACCCATAAATAATAAATTACAAGTTTTCATATACAACACATGTTGCCTATTTAATTTTTTTGGATTGCATATTAGTTTGTTTTGATAAAAAATTTTATGTTGCTTATTCATAGTTTAATATTGGGAATTCAATTTTGTTATTCTATTATATTAAAAATTTATTTATTTGTAAGATAATTGGTTGAGATTTTATTATGGGTTGTTTAGTAATTCCCATTTCTAATAGTTAATAATTTTTAGTTTTTAGATTTATTTATTTTTTTATGTAAATTTTCGTTTTTTTATTTTCTCTATTATTTCCATTTCAGTATGACTTATTATCATATTTAAAACATATTCTAGTAAATTTAATTTTAAAAAGCTATAAACATTTTTGAGAAGAATCTTCGGCGGAAATCACATAGAGATATTATTTTCTCGACGCGTTTTGAACCAACCAGTGTGGTTCATCGTCATGATAGTCAGACCATGGTTGCAAAATAAATAGGGAGTGCAGATCTTCAAACGGCTATATTACAACTATAATGTTAAAAAATCAAAAGTAATTACTTCTAATAATAGAATAATAGCATAATTATAATATATTATAACTTAAAATATTTT
>APFE030942814.1:0-10192 GCA_000404065.3 Pinus taeda
ATTGTCAACATGGTGCTATCCTTTTGAGATTAGCATGGGACCCCGGTATTACAAGGCTTGGAAATTCAACTAGCTTTACGGGCGATCTGGTCTCTATAGCGGGAGGATATGCATATCTCCCATTGGGTTTCAACTCTATGGAGAGTATTTTGTCCCATACTGATTCACTGATGACTCTGTGGCACATTTGGGACCCTTGTATTGTTTGCAGTGATAGTTGGGTCAGCAGGGAGAGAGCGCTTGTTCGAGAATTGCTTGAGGACAAGAAATTTTTGGCGTGGAGGACTGTAATGTCCCCAATTAATTAATTTCGTTAAGTGGAATTTCCATTTTTGCAATTTTGGCAATTGGGAGATATTTTGGCCCACAACTTAGAAGAATGGATAATTGACATCTCACACAACCATAACCATATTTATCACTACTGTCTCTCTTCTTTGTAAATCAAGTCCTGATGATGAGTCTTGGTCTAGACTCGAAACGTCGACAAAGCAAAAATGAAAATTGTGGAATATCCGAATTCAGATTCTAAAAAACCACACCACAGAAATCTACAATCCATTAAGAATGGATAAATCAAAGGAAGATTTGATTTTGGGTAAAGAGAAAGACCCACTTTAGAGAAAAAGAGGAAATCGTGGAGCTACTGGAAGATGGGGGCCACACCATGAGGAAATACGCACCCTTGGAGAGCTCGACTTGGAGAGAGAAGGAGTGAAAAGGAAATTCGATGGGTGGAGCCCAAAAGGCAAGAGAAGGGGGCAAAAATTATAAATGGAAGATGTAGCACTCACTTGGGGAGATTTTTGCTAATTTGACAAGTACACCATTGTTGCTCAAGCTATTTAGCTTGGTCACAAAGTGTTGTTCAGCACGAGAGATTTCTAAGGGGAAATCTCACTCCTCCTTCGGTGGACCTTGAGTGCCACCCTAGGGGAGCATTGGCATAATTCCTTGGAGGCTTTCAGGGGCCAATTGTTGGAGATTCGAGTTGCTCTGTGGAGCTAGAGCAATCTAGGCACAGAAAAAGGGACCACTTGCTCTTGTAGAGAGGTATTCTTGTTTAGCTAGTTTCGGGTTTGCAAGTGCAATCCTTGGGCAAATTTGCAATAAACCTCAGGTGGATTTGTGGGTTGAAGGATTGTTTATTGCTTAGATCGAATTATTCCTCCTGGGCCTACACAGAAGGTGTTTTGGACTGCGTAGTTCTTTGTGAAGTTGATTGTGTGGGAGACCTGGCTAAGGGATTTTGGGGATGGCTTGCTAGGAGGTGTAATAAGGCTTGTTGTGGGAATTTTCTCAGCATTTTGGAGGGTTTGCAGAGGCTGATTTCCTATAGGACAAATTTTCCAGTTAATGGAGGAGCTCATAGAGATTGGGGGTGATTTTGGGAGGTTGGAACTAGACCAAACCCTTTCTAGGTTTTTATGGGTATTTAGAGGAGAGGTCCCAGTTAAATTTGCAGAATTTTCTAGGTAGTATTTAGGCTAGAAATCCCCTTTTGTTCGGCAATGCGTTTTACTACTCAGCGGGTAATTTGCACCATTTTGTGGTTTTTCCGGGTGGTTGGTCTAGGGCAGATTCCTTTCTGGGTTTGGTTTGAGTATTTCTGGGAAAAGCTACAATTGCATTTTCAGGCAATTCCGAGCACCACAAAGGATCATTTCAGTGTAGCAGCAGTTGCCAATTTCTGGCTCTACGCAGAAAGATATTGGGCCGAAGTTTCTTAGTTCTTGGGGTCATCTCTTCCACCTGGGTTTGCTCCAGCTTGCTTATGCAAGCCCAAGTGCACTTGTTCCTTGCTATATGTACTCCCTACAGTTCATAATTTAATAGAATAGCTCAGCTTACTTGCCCAGTTTCTTGGTATTTTTGATGGTGCATGCGTATTTGTGACTTTATTTGCTATAGCCTAATTCATGTGTCTGCTATTAGCAGTAAATTTCAATTTGGAATACTACATAATCAATGAGCAAGCATCGTGTATAAGCTCCTACTATTAATCGGGAGCTTGAATGAGTGCAGTACGTAAGGGTTACAATTATAGACTATACTAATAGGGTTATTTACTATTTATATTACTGATATCTACTAGTACGAATGAAGTGTGTTTACCATTGCTATTCACTCTTATTGATGCTGGTACTGAATTGGTTACACTATCCTAGCTATGTAGAAGCTCCTCTTCTCTGTAATATGGAGAAAGCTGTACTACAGCTTTATTGCTCTGTTTAATTCTGTTCAATTTGCTACTGGTGAAAGAATGGCACTGTTACCTATAACATGTATACATTTGCTGCAAGAAGGGTATCGTACTATCACTGATCTGTTAAGCTCCGCCCCATGTGAAGCTCTAGTCCCATCGATTCCCTTTATTCCATAAGATTATGCGAGTGAACCTAAGACTGGAACTGGCACACAATTTAGGGAGAGGGTATATCACCTTAATAGATTATGGAAATAACGTACACCACATCCTAAGCAACAACCATTACTCTTCTAAGCTATAACTATGATCATTGAATACGGAACTACAGTGTGTAAGCTCACTAGCATTTAGTATGTTAATAATCTATTTCGAAGGTACGCATTCGGTTGCTCAATAAAAGAGGATATTATGATACGGCTACCTGGAACTGGATGTTGCAGGCGAATGCTTAATCCCTGCTTCTCTTCCATTAGTGTTGAAGAACCCTCCATTCACGGTGATCTCGGATCCATTTATCTCAGCATTCTCGTCATTTCCCATGCATGTAAGCTTAGCCTTAACCCGTTGGCACCTGGAAATTGAAGTCTTCGATTCGATTATTTTAAGCCACGATCCTCTTCCAGATTTAGGAATAAAAAGTCGGGTCACCTTAGTACTTCAATACTACTTCACCGGCTTAGTCCTTTTTCCTGTTGAGACAATGAAACTAGGACTTTATGGGACCATAAGTCAAGGCATAGTTCTAAAAGACACCCCCGCAACTATACAAATGACATGGCAAGTTGGGGAATCGAATCGTAATGCCGAACACGTATCATAAATGTAACGTGGAGGGTATCATATTTCCATTGGCTTTTTGGAGCACGAACCTTGACTTTAAACAATACCAAATATTATCACATTAAGTAGTATTATAAATCATATGCAATCCCAATTTAATATACCTCTCTCACGTCTAACAAGCTGAGCAGGAAATAACCCAAATAACTACACTTTCCATTTAGGGAACTCCAGTGTGCAAACTCACTAGTATCTGTAGGTTAATAATCTATTTCAAAGGTATGAAGTCACTTGAACTAGCATTTGACTGAGTCAACTTATAGTTCTGAAACTCACCCACTTTCTTTATAAAATTAAATACTATTTACTATTCACATTGACGGCATGTTAAGTTATGAATTTTTAATTTAGAATTAATTGGTTTATTTCAAAATTAACATAGTTACTAGTTTATAGTTGATTATGAGTAGGATTGAAAAATTTATTTATGATTATAAAAATCATTTAATATTTATTATTAAATAAAATTAATTTTAATTTTTAATTCAATTTAAAATATATATATGATAAGTACATACATATAATAATAGTTTAATTAAATATTTTTTAATTATGGTTAATATATAACATATAATTTGAATAAGTGTAATAATTACCAATATAATAAATGTAATAAATTCAATTTTATAAATAATAAAATAGTTGTATTTTTAATTTATAAAACAATAAAATATATACATTTCAATAAATTTCATCAAATTAAATGAGTAAATTACATATATATATATATACTATATTGTACATATTTATTTACATTTGTTTTATTTATAATAATAAATTGATTCATTATTACAATTATTAGAGCCAAGTGAATTTTTGGCCATATCATATTTATAATTCTAATTATTTTTTGGAAAAATTCATATCAATGCATTGATTAATAATAATAATAATTAGTTTAATTAGTCGAGGTTATGTTGCTAAAGCACCTTGCTATTGAGAAGTCAGAGTTCAATTCAAGTGAGGAGTTGGGTCTCTCTGAGTAGACCTACCTGCATTTTATTTGTTATATATACTCATTTGGTTTTGTTTATTCGTAATACTAAATTCAGGAATTTTTAACTAGATGATAAGATTATTTAATTATTACAAGTATCAAGCACAATAAACGCATGGCCACATTGAATTCATGATTATATCTCAATGCGTCAATTGATATGTCACGTGGATCCACCATCCAGGTGGGATTGGGAATAAAGGCATACTTTCCTCGCTGAAAAAGAAAAGAAAAGACTTTGAACCGGCGTAATTGGTGACGAGGTTCCACTATCCACATCAGGTAGTTAGTTGATATTTGTGTTACGTGGATCCACCCTCCACGTGTGATTGGGAGTAAAGGCATATTTTCCTCATAGGGAAAAGGTGTAAGTGGTGACCTGGCCCCACAGTCCACATCAAATAAAAGAAACCGACTCTGTTTTGGTGAGAGCACAGAACTAGTAGACCTCTTAGCATTTAACGTTGGTTGTGGGTTCGATTTTCATCGCTAGCTAAATAGACCTTCCTACCATCGAACCAAGTGAGTCGATTTTCATACTTTCTAATGTACCGTGTTTACCGACACTGGCTAGGCTAGAGTAGGACCCTACATTCCAAGTCAATAAACGAGAGTCTATTAATTCATAATATTTGACTAAGTTTAGTTTAATTTAAACCAATCTAAATATTTTATTTATTTATTCAAACTTTGATCTATTAAATACGAGTGATATATAAGTTGATCCCACTCAGCACACCGTCCATATTTATTAAATACGAGTGATATATAAGTTGATCCCACTCAGCACACCGTCCATATTTCATAAATCATATGAACTTAGAGTTGAAGAGATAGAAACCCGATGGACAGACCACAAACTCAGTTACACATAATTTTTTCTTTATGTAATGGCAGAATCCTACTACCTAGCAAATCTAATGGCAGTCCTGAAGTTGAAGTTCACTAGTACGCAAGGAAAATGCTCTTACACAGCTCTTTATAGAGGTTGAGGTATTCAAATAGGAGAAACATGAATCTCCAGTGCATAAATGAACAAGGATTTGGGAAAGGAAACAAAACTAGAGATAATTGGTTGTAAATTTAACCACCGCTTCGACATACAAAAATGTCCAACAAATACAAGCCTAATGGACAGACAAAAAACTGAACTCCATATAAGTTTTTTAATCCTACCACCTAGAAAGTTTGTCTGAACTCCATATAAGTTTTTTAATCCTACCACCTAGAAAGTTTAAGGACAAACCTAAAGTTCAATAAAGCTAAGAGCAAAACCACTGAGAGAACTGTATATAGAAGGTCTGGGATAGTCAATTAAGAGAAACAAGAATTTCTGCTCTGCTACATAATAAATATACAGAGATCTGGAAAAGTGAACAAAACCAAAAAATCAATGGTTAAAAAATCAATGCTTTGACTGAATAAATGTCTAAAATCCTCATATCTACCTATACCCAAAAACCCTCAACCCCCGTTCCAGTAAAAGAAACTGAAATTCAGATACTTCTTTAAATATATACATAAATAAATAAATAAACATTCGATTAAAAGAAAATAAAATTGATGTGCTTCTTTAAATTACATCTAATACCATGCTGAAATATACTAAACAATTCCCGATTCTGACAAATCTTCGCCCCCATAATGCAGTGAATCGGAATCCATAATTAACTATTCCCTTCGCGCAGTTCCTTATCCAATTGATCCGGTTGAAGTTATGGTTCCGGAGCTATTTACATACAAATAAAGATCCAAATCCAATTGACTAAGAACCAACCAAAAGTAGTAGTTTAACCAACAGAGCTTTCAGAAGTGCTTGTTCCGATGGGTGTGTTCCTTCCCTTCATTTCGTTATAAGAAAAGAGAGAACCCAGTTATTATGATCTAATGCCGGGTCAAAGGTAAAAGGCTTAACGATGGCGGTCAACTGCTCGATTGGATCAACTTCTACTGCAGGTTCAATAAGATCAATGGGTGGATGGCGGTCAACTGCTCGATTGGATCAACTTCTACTGCAGGTTCAATAAGATCAATGGGTGGAGGTATGTTTACCTTATGATTAGGGCAGGTTATTCCGTTAACTACACCTTAGTGCGCTCCACTGGCCTTGCGGAACTTCTCTCTAATTGGACTCTTAACTCTCTGTTTTGGTGCTCGGGTAATTGCCGCGGGGATGGGAGTAGTAAGGAGTTTGGGCGTAAAGACAAAACCTCGGGACCTACAGAGTTCCATGATTATGATTCCGATTCCATAATCAGTGCAACAAATAACCCAAACGATCTCATGAGTAGCGAAACTGAATCTATGACAAGAAACAATTTCTAAGTGTTTCTCGCGCTCCTACCTCCAGATAAATAGCCCTATAGAAATGAATTTTATTTTATTTGGGAATGTGGATACCCGGGTTTCTTGAATTTCAAAACAACTAACCCAGTTTAATGTTTGTTCAGGGAACCTGTAAATCTCTTTGGAGTCTAATTATTTAGAAAAGAATCACACAATAAACTTAAACCTGATTTATTAATTGATTTCAGTAAAAATTCACATCGTTGCTTTTTTGAGATTCAACAAAAATTCTAAATCTAATAGCCAGATGGATAATTGAAGTCTTCGGAAGGTACCTGAGAAAGATATTGCTCCAGAGCAACAGTGCACACCCGATCCTTTGCACACGATGCTCTCCACATTGTATACTCAGCAAAGTCGTTGAAAGCAAGAAATGAACAAACAGAGCACCTTAGCAATTTTGAAAATAATTAGTCAATTGTTGTTCACAAATAAATCAATTCAATTGTTGTTCACAAAGAAATCAAATCGACAAACTCCACGGTACCTTGAAAATCTAGCTCTGTAGTTCACTCAGCGCTTTGCACCCTAAGTGCTCTGCTCTTGAACCTGAAATCAACTCATTGCTTTGCACCCTAAGTGCTCTGCTCTTGAACCTGAAATCAACTCAGCGCTTTGCACCCTAAGTGCTCTGCTCTTGAACCTGAAATCAAGAAATTAAAAACAAACAAAAAACTATTAGTGCAGAAACATTTACAAATAACAAATGAATTGCTGAAACCAAACCCAAAAACATTAAAGGATAACCATTAATATGAATAAATTAAATTAAAGCGCAGATCTCCCACACCTCATCTATCCATTCAAAAAAGGAATGGAGATTGCGTTGGCCAATTTGTTTCATCGAAATCCTCTGTTTCAGAAAAGTTTTCCTCTGTTCTGCGCTCGCCCCAGGTGGTTAATTTCACACCAACAACCACATGTAAAAACAACAATAACAACAACACAGGCTGCACAAACATTAAAAAAAAAAATTTAACAAAAACAAAGGCAGCACAAGCTTACAAAATAACCGGCATATCCAACAAAGAACAAACACATAGACAGAAAAAAGGGAGCACTCCATATATTCAATCATAACACACCACACAGAGGAGATCAAGAAAAACAGACGGCACAGAATCAACGTTAATTGCACTCTCTCTGTGTATATATATATATATATAACGCCATGCCATCTTTTCTCTCTCAATCTAGAAAAACAGACGGCACAGAATCAACGTTAATTGCACTCTCTCTGTGTATATATATATATAACGCCATGCCATCTTTTCTCTCTCGATCGATCTTTTCTTTAGACAACGGTCATGTTTTAGGAATCCTCGACCATCAAGATTCTTGAAATTTGATTTCACAAAAGCATAGCGTGGAAAAGGCGGTTCAAGATTATGGAAAATTGATTTCTCAAAAAGCTAGTGTGGAAAAGGCGGTTTCGTTCTTCCAAAAGCGGTTCTTCCAATCAAAGTGGCTTACTATTTACACTAAAGTTCACGGTATATGGTTTTGGAGATCGGATACGCCCAGGCCCAAGGCGGAGGTGGGAATTATGAAAGTAATCAAGTTGCCTACTTACAAATCTTTGTACGTACCCAGATTGACAATGTGCCTGCCTAAGAACCCGTAAACATCAATCTTTTCTTTGTCAAATGCGTTTCCATATCATATCAGCAAAAAATAGAACTCATAACAACCACAAGTAGAAGGCAACGTGGGTTGAAGCTTTTAAGCAGCCAACGGCGATTCAAAAATTAAAATCGCTATCAAATTTAAATTTTACTTTAGAAGTTGTCTGCAAATTTATCTTCAGGTCTAAATTAGTTGGAATTTGGTGGGTAGTTAAACAGGATAATGTTGTTCAAACCGAACTTCCCATTTTCATTCAAAGCAGTCATGTCCGTAGCACCATTTACCTAAACTTATCCAAAGCAGTCATGACACGTATCACCATTTGGCAACCCTTATCCCGATTGCACATTCGCACAACCTGCTTGCGTGGCAGTATGGGCCCACCTCTCCGTCTCCGTTCACCTTATAAATGGTATATGGTTTTGGAGATCTCACATTAAAGTTCACTTTAAAAAATGAGAAATTACAAAAAGATATATTGTTTCAAATAAATTATATAAAAAGATATTTAAGAAATTCTGGAAAGATGCATGGTTTTGATGTCATAGTGTCAATTCATTATATGTGAATCAGAAATGATAAAATTAGAATCTCGTCCAAAATGTTAGTTTAAATCTTTTGTTGTAAATTATTTTTATTTTAATATTTGGAGTGGTACGTTTATATTTATATTTATTCTTTGATATTTTTTAAAATTTAGTATAAAATAATTTTTTGTTTAATAGAAATGAGATTGATATTTTTAATAATTAATAAATATTATTATAGCTATTATATGTGGGTCAGTATTGACATTTATTATTTATGTAAAGCAAGTTTTATTATTTATGTAAAGAAAGTTTTAAGTGATATTGTTTATTTTATTTTTTTAATTAAATAAAATTATTAATGAGAATATATTTACTAATAAATTATTATTTTTTAGATCATATTTATATATAGTAGTTTAATTAAATGTTTTGATTTCTATAATATTTATGTGTATATTTTTTATAGGTTGATTTTCAATAAGTACATTTTTACTTATTTATTTGGTATTTAAATCTTGTTTTCTAGTGAAAAAGGCGTTTTAAATATTTTTTTTCTTACAATTTGTTATAAAGAATGTCTCCAAGTGACATATGTTTAAGCATGTCATCAATGAACCATAAATGGGAATAAAGAAAGGCTTTTGTAGTAGTCATCCCACCTATACATCTCCTACTTCAAACCTCGCTAGGATTTTCCCCACAAGGCAAAAGAAGCTTGTCATTGGCTAGGAAAAAGTGAGGTGGTAGTTTTGATTGGGTGTAGAGTAAAACAGAGATGCCTCCAAAGAATTTGTCATAAAATGTTTAGCAAAGGCAGTACAATGTTCTAATTCACCAATCAAGAGTCAAATTCAATGTCCAAAAATAACGGTGTTATTGTGTTGTATTTTATTTCTTGCTTAGTCTCTTATTTCCACATAATATTTAATTAGGTGAAGGTTGCAGTGCATGTATTTCGATATTTGTTGTAGGAAACTGCAAGTAATTTGTTTGAAGGAATTTAGCAAATAGGAGAAATATCATCAGTTGTTGCAGTAGGAATTTTGGTTTAGGAATTTTCACATCAACTCATCTATGTTCATCTCTATTGAACACTCTCAAATATAAAAGAAGAAGAACTTTCAATATAGGCATATCGGGCTCTGTGGGATTGCTTCAAACCATATAGTGTTTTCTTCAACCCGCAAACACGAGTCTTCATGTCCTTCACTTCAAATCCCTTAGGCTGCTCAACATATACTTCTTCTTGTAGTATGCCATGAAGAAATGTCATATTTACATCCATCTGTTGAAGAGTCCATACTTGACTAGTAGCAAGGGCAACAATTGATCTAATAATAGTGTAGTAGGCAATGGGAGCAAATATATTGTCATAGTCTTCTCCCTCTTTCTGGGAGAAACCTCAAGCCACAAACCTTGATTTGTACTTCTTAATGCTTCCATCAACTCTATGCTTGATCTTATATATCTATTTTGAAGTTACGATAGACATTTTCCTTAGGTCTTGACACAACATCCCATACATTATTCTTCATAATCGATTCATATTCTTTGAACATGGCATCCTTCCAAACGTGTTCTTTCATAACTTATTCAAAGGTAAAAGGCTCATCCTGGATCATAGTGCTCATAGCTACAATGTAT
>APFE030942816.1:11838-101076 GCA_000404065.3 Pinus taeda
GTTCAAATTGATGTGGAGAAACTTAGTTTCAACTCATTGAGGTGTAAATTCCAAGAAACTTGTTTTGCACAACCAATTGTCTCCTACACAGTTCATGAGAATTTACATGATTGATATATAGTTGAATGCAACTGTGTTTGTGGCAGTGAAGGCATGAGAATATGGAACAAAACTATATTGTTAACTCTCAAATGGCGTTCCATTGTAAACATGAATTCTTTCTTTTGAAGAGAAAAATGGAGTTGAGATGATCTATAATTTGTGATTTAATATTAAATTATTTTTTAATTAATTTGTAAAGACAAGTTAATTAATATTTATAAATAATTCATAATAACAAGTGTTTTAATATTAATTTAACAACTAAATAATGACTAGCAAAGACTAAATCACTAGTAACTATAGATGGATATAAAAACACTTAGTTTCTAATCAAAATACTTAGTTCCTGAAACATTTCATATTGTGAAAATAAAAAAACAAATTTTTTTTTTTTAATTATTAAAACAAATAAAATATATCATTAGCCATTTTCAATTATTTTCTAAACATTATACTTTTGTCTATGATTTGTGATTTAGTATTAAAATGGATGAGTTTCACACAATCACTCTGAATAAAACTAGAATAAAGTTGCACTAGATTAAACCACTTTAACAAAATTCGCACATTAACTTTTTGCATGGTAACCGATACCAATCTTCTATATTTGGTTTGAGGAAAGAAGATAAAACAATTTTAATAGACCAGTTGAAACATATGAGAAATTGAAGGCTAATCTTCCAATAAATGTCGAGCAATATCTAGCTACTTGAAGTAGAATATGGAACTTCAAAGTGGGATCTTGGTAATACAAATCCTTTGACGTGCAAGAAAGAAAGGATAATAAAAAAAAATCTTGAATTCTTGAATTCAAGAGGAACAATTTCTTGAATTCTTGAATTCAATTGCTTGTTATAACATCAATTTCTTAAATTCTTGATATACTTCTAGGCAGAAATTATAAAAACAATGCATAAATAAAACAAATTCAATAAAGTTAGGAAAAAAATGTTCACTAGATCCTAAAAATTAATAACTATACATCAATAAAATTTTCTTAATAAAATTAGGAAAAAATGCTCACAAAATTCTAAAAACTAATAACTAATTATCATCATAGTGATTAATTATAAAAGCTGTGTAAATAAAAAAGAAAACTAATAACTAATTGTCATAATAGTGATAATTATAAAAACTGTCTGTAAAATAAAAAAATAAGATTAATGGTAATTTGGAATTGAAAATAGAAGAAAAAAAAAATATAAAAACCAGAAAAAAAATATATGTGAATAAAAAGTAATTAAAACTTATATATATATATATATATATATATTATTATTATTTCTTCTTTTAAAATTAGTTTTATGCTTACCAAAAAAAAACATAGAAAAGATGAAAAAGTAATATAACTAAAAAAATATTAGAAAAAGTCTTTTTAATATTTTTTCCTAAACTTTTTTTTGTCATTTTAAATTTAAAATTATGGGAAAAAACTATAATTCATGAAAATTGAAATAATAGAAAAAGGACAAAAAAATAAATAAATATAAGGCTAAGTAAAAAGGGAATAAAATTAAAAACAAAAAATTAGTAACTAATAGAAATGGAAATTACTAAAGAGTCCACAATAAGATCTCAACCAATCACTTTACAAATAAATCAATTTAAATAATAACAAAAACTGAATTCCCAAAATTAAACTATGGATAGGCTACATAAAAAAACAAACTAACAGCCAATCAATGGCAAAACTGGCAAAACTAAATGAGTAATATTAATGGCAAAACCAAATGAGTAATATTGCAGCTACAGGTATAATAAGATATAGAATTAAATAATAAAAAACATATACATTATTTTTTATTTTTATTTTTATTTTATTTTTTTTATTTTTATTTTTTTAAAATTTTTTTATTTTTAAATAATAAAGGTTGGTATTTAAATTTCTCTGATATTTATGTAAATTCATATTTAATAGGAAATTATAAATTTAAAATTCTAACTTTTTTAAATATAAAATAATAAAGTGATAAAAATATATGTATGATTCGTATTAAATTATTTTAGAAGATATTTGTACATAATTTGTTATTTATTTTGATATATTTGAAAAAAATTATTTATAACTTTAAAGATCTATTTTAAATAAATTTTTATTTAATAATTTGAAATTAAAAAACTTAATTGAAAACTAATGTTTGACTATTTTTTTATCATTTTGATTTTTACACTATTGGCTCCGATGCACAGTACTTCTAGTAGTTGCTTCAATGTTTTCTTGTGAAAAGGTGTAAGTGAATTTTGTAGTTGCTTAAATCTTTCCTTATGAAAATGTGTGAGTGAATTGAGATTTACTTCTAGGAGTTGTTTCAATGTTTTTTAAGGAAAATGTGTAAGTGAATAATTGTGGCTTTCTGGACCGTTTCCTTATGAAAATGGGAGTGAATTTTTAAATGGTTATTATTTTTTTTAACAAGGACTGCAAGCAGTGGTAGTCCCTGCCGATTTGATAGGGGAATGAAATCTCTTAAGAGACATATGCAGGGTATTATGTACTAAAATTTTTATTCTAAATTTACTCAGGCTTGATGAAATCCTTAAATTTATTAGCCTGTTGAAAGTGCCAATGATGAAATCTTTAAATTTATTAGCCTGTTGAACTTGTCAATGTTTGATATTTGTTTTGAACTCATAAATGAATTACTAACTAGCCAAAGTCGATATATACAAAGTTAGTTCGAAATTACAATCGAACTCGCCAAAATCAACGTATCCAAAGTTAGTTCGAAACTACCGGCATGATGAAATCCTTCCGCATCACGCCTTCGACATATCCAAAGTTAGTTCGAAATTACCTGCCAGATGAAATCCTTAAATTTATTAGCCCGTTGAACTTGCCAACGTTTGTTATCTTTTTGAATTCATAAATGTTTATCAAAATTTCACAATTACCAGGAACTAGTCTAAGTCGACATACATATCCAAAGTTAGTTCCAAATTACCAGCTAGCCAGCCAAAATCAAATATCCGAAGTTTTGATAATTTTGCACGATCTTTTCTCCTGGCACTTGTTATATCAATATTGGGCTTAAGACATTATTGAACAGTTGTTGCAAGCCACTGCAGAAAGTTAGGAAGCTAAGAGTAGGCAGAGGAAGAAGATGAAAATGATGAGCAACATTTCAGATGGCCCACTGCAAGATTCAATTTTTTTTGTTTACAAACTCGACTTGGTTAGTCACTGAAAGAGTCAATTAAAAAGAATTTTACGAATACGAAACAAATGAGATGAAGAGGAAGAATTGTTCTATCTTATAATATATATATATTATTATATAATATATATATATATATATATATATTTAGTTTATAGCATACGTACCAAGCAACAGATGAATAAAATCTCAGTTAAATATGCTAATTAACTGAAAGTTAAAATCTATTTAACTTTTTAAAAATCAAACCATTGGTAAAACTTTGTGGTAAAAATTATAAGCAACAAATGAATAAATCTTAGTTAAATATATAAATTAACTGCTAGTTAAATCTGTTTAACTTTTTAAAAATCAAACCATTAGTAAAACTTGTGGTAAAAAGTATATTGCAATATAAAAATTTTACTAACTAAATTTTTATCATTGAAAACCAAGCAGGTAAATTTAAAGGCATAAGATACATAATATATAATGAACTACAACAGATTCTTAGCCGACATTGATGGTTTCTCAAAGTCTCCGCCCATCATGGAGGTCCCGTTTGAGAAGGACAAAATATTAATAAAATATGATGTCCCATTTGAGAATGACAAAATATTAATAAAATTGTATGTTAAAATATTAATAAAATTGTATGTTTTAAGCCGTTACGGTTACCTTTTTACTTTCCTCGCAATCGGATCTTTAGATCTTTGACCACCTCTCCCATCACGGTCTCCCACCATTTCTTGGTGTATGTTTCCACCTGTCCACTATCCTCCGTTTCCTTCCATCCCACGTCTCCCCCTATTGTTCGTTTGCTGGTGGTCCGTTACATGCATGTTCGTTTGCTAGTAGTCCATTACCTGCGACATGCAGATGCCACGTTGGTTACATGCATGCAATGGAGTAGGTGAGTAGGTGGACGTGAGGTAATGCACTGTGCCATCCTACTCGCCTTTACAAATTTGCTAACACAACAAAAACATTTTCTTCCCTCTGCATGACAAACATTTTCTTCCCTTGGCTGCTCTAAGCTTCCCTGTTTTGCACTCAGATCCGTTGCTCCAATCCACTCAGATCCGTTGCTCCAATCCTCTGTTTTACTTTGGTATGCCATTGCCAATTCCTAATTCCACTCATCATTTTTAGAACATCAGTAACTGACTTGGATCCCTGTAAACCTAACTCGCAATACGTGCTGGATATGTACAAAGCGAAGAACTAGCAAGGGGTCGCCGAAATTTTCTGAGAAGAGGTGGGAGAAAGTGGGTTTAAGTTCCAGGAAAAGGGTATTTGTTGCAGTGAATGGGTTTTTTCTGAGAAGGGGTGGGATAAAGTGGGTTTAAGTTCCATGAAAAAGGTGTTTATTGCAGTGAATAGGTTATTTTCTGAGGAGGAGTGGGAGAAAGTGGGTTTAAGTTCCACGAACAGGGTGTTTGTTGCAGTGAATGGGTTAAATGAAGGATCGCAGGGACAAAGATGGGATGGGATACAACAAAGAAGACACTATGGGACACTATGGGTAAAAATTGTGGTAAAAGATATCATATAAACAAAAATGTTGAAATAACCCAGGGTGTGATGGCTGCCCTTGGTCACGGCAGGTGTGATGGCTTCCTTTCTAAGAAAGTAGGAGCACTATGATATATATCCCTTTATGCAGGCTTAATTCTTTTTATGCAGGCCTAATTCTCTCTTGTCAAGCTCTGGTGAGCATTATAAGGGCTTGGTGACTCCGAAAAGAGGAGAAAAAAATGCATACATGTTTTCAACCTAGGGTTTTTAGTCTAAATACCTACATAGCAACCTGAGCTCATAAGGTTCATGGTTGGGTAGATGGTGATTCATTTAAAACATGCAAGTGCTGCAGATATAAGGTTCATTGGTGGGCAGATGGTGATTCATTCAATTCAAAACTTGTAAGTGCTGCAGATACAATTCAAGGCCGAATCATTAATCTCTTCATGGTGCACAAAAAATTCCTATTATTTTTTACTGCAGTATAGATGTAAGAGAAAATCAAACAGAAACAACAACTTGTAACTTGGAATCTATTGCATCAAGTGGAATCTATCTATTACACTTCCTAGATATATCTTCTCTTTGTATCGGTATATTCATTATATATTGCTCAAAGTTCCAGAAATATTACTAGAAATCGTACTTGAGATATTTTTTTACTGGTGCAGAATATATCTAATATATATCATTCAAGGTTGCAGAAAGCTCAAGCTTGCAGAAAGCATACCAGAGAAAGAGTTGCTTCAAAAATTCTGAAATGCCATGTTGTGGCACTGATGACGCACAGTATTGTGCTGTGGTGCTGATGATGCACAGTGTTCTGCTTCAAAAATTCTTAAATGCCATGCTGTGGCGCTGATGACGCACAGTGTTGTGCTGTGGTGCTGATGATGCACAGTGTTGTGCTAATGATGGTCTCCCCAAAAACTCTTTCGGAAATCTCTTCCAAATTGTTTATCAACAAAGGGGGATTTTTTCTTTCTTTCTATTATGAATTGATTTGAGTTGCAGGAAAAGAAACTCAACGCTTAACTACTCTATTCTCTTCTTCATGGGTTACACGTAAGGGTTCTTAAATAAATATAGAAATAGCCATGCAAAGAACCATCTGGCAGTAACTGGCAGTAAATTTGTATATAAATAAATTGCCTTTGTTCTAAAAAGATTAGATATAAAAAACCTTACCAAGATAAAACTTGACTTTAGATATTAGAAAACCTTGCCACAACCTCACAACCTTACTTTGGATAAAATAAAGTAAATTTGTATATAAGAAAACCTTGCCATAACCCACTTTGGATAAAATAAAATTGTTGCAACTTTACTACATCGGGGCACGTGAAGTTTGCAATAACGGGTGGAATATTTTATCGCTCAAAAACCTTGGTTAAAATTGAATTGAGTGAAATTATAAATATCAAACTTTGGTTAAATTTAAGTAGACAGAAAAAAAATTCGGTCAAAAGATGAATTAATTGAAGGTCAACGATCGAACGATCGCTATAGTCCTGCAGAAGGCAGGGACTAATAACATTATGTACAAAACACAATTAGTCTATAATAATAACTTTCATACTTTTATATTTTGTTATGTAAAAAACACAATTAGTCTATAATAATAACTTTCATACTTCCATTACATATTATTTGAGAATAAACAAAAAGGCCTCCATATCTCACTCGGCCTTAATTATTTATTATTTTGATAAAATAATATCTAAATCAACTTATATAATTTTTTTATTTTATAAAAAGTTAGAAAATGGCAATGAAAAAATGGCTTCCAATAATAAATTATTAAGTTAAATATCTAACCATCGAATGTATTTGAAAAAAGTCTAGTAACCTTTCATCAAATAAATAAATAAATAAATATTCAAAATTAAAATAAATATTGTAAGTTGAATGAATGTAAAAGTATATATATATATATATATATAAAAGAAAAATAGTGTAAGTTGAATGATTCGAGAAGCATATGGGGTATGAAGTATAACAATATAATTTCTAGAAGAATTCTCTATATGCTTAGTAGCTCGGGTGTCTGTGTATAATCCTGTTCGCTTAACGTAGCATTGAAGTACGGTAGAAGTTGTCAATTCCTATTCTCTGAGGGTTAAGTTAAAGAGCTAAAGTTTCAAATGAACACGAACTTCTGTGCAAAGAATTATAAATTTTTGGGTGACCTTTTTCGAGCTAATTTAGATATAATTAAATATAATTATATTACTTTAATAAAATATATTATTGTAAATTTTAATATTTATAGGTTAAATATTATTATTTTTAATAAATAGTATTAAACTTTCATACTTAACATTTTAATATTATTATTAATAAATCTTAATATTATTAGCAAATTGTCATAAAACTAATAATGATATTAGTAAAACTTATTATAACTATCAATGGATGGATAGCGTATCTCTATCATTTCAGGGCAATATTTTTTTATGGTTAAGTTAAAGAAAATGCGAAGAGTTCATAGTTGGAATTATAATATGTTGAAATATTTACTTAAGTTGTGACGTGGATTGAATTTTATTTTTTAACATTAAATTTCAGATTTACAAAGAATAATCTCATTACTCTCAGAATATAATAGAATATAAATTCGGTACTTCCCTTTACTCTCAGAATGAAAAAGATTTCAAATGACTTTGCACTTGCTTTGTTTTCAATAAGACTTGGCACTCACTCGCTGAAAAAGAAAGAAAGCATAAGACGAATATTGCATTCGGATTTGGAATTACAGTTTAACAATTATTGGGAAGGCCCTATAATACCCAAATCTGAACCCATGGGTCGTTTACATGGATTCATAGGCTCAAATTCCATCTGGGTGATCTTGATTTTGCTGGCTGCCATGGGAGCAACCCCGGTAAACACTTCAACGCTGGCTGTCATTGGAGGAATAAACGCTTCACTGTACTATGAACTGTACTCCAAACACTGCCAGGATTTCGTTCCTGCGCCAAAATCCGTCATCAGAGAAGGGGGCTTCCTCAACGAAGAAGCCAAGCACTGAGCTTTTACCAGGGTTGGTACAAGGGAGGAGATTCGATATTTAACCATAGTGCCCTCACACGATCCAATTCCGTGTCATTTTCCGTCTCTGATGTGTGGCAAACCGAGCGGGAAGATGTGCTCAAAATCAAGGGGCGTTTAACGGTCCACAGCGGAGCAGCTGCTATCAATCATCACTTTCAAAGGGCAGCATCCCATTTCAAGCCGGCTGGCCCGCTGCAGTCAATGCTGAGAGGTCGGGTTTTTGCCATCTTTGCGCAAGGTTTCCACTATAATTCGTCCCAAAGCAGGATGTGCACCGTGGGATTGGCCGAGAGGGACTTTGTGAACGGTTCTCACACAACTTTCTTGGCTTCCGCTAAGTTTTCTTATCCCAAAACGAGCACCCTGGTGGGCAATCTAATTAACGGGACAATAGAGAGTTGAGACAGAGAGAACTTGTTCGACCCCACATCGATATATGCAAGGTATGATAGGTTTTATGAGTACACTAGGGTGGACGATACCAGAGGGGTTTGCTCAGTGAAAAAGCTACATCAAGTGTTATATACAAATAAACATATCTTGAACAGTGGCACCAGTCTCTGTAATTTGGACTCGTTGAGAAGGCCTCTAGATGTTTTCTGGAACCTTGGGTGCAATGGAAGGGATTGTAGTCCCTTCAATGCGAGTCAATGAGAATCACTTCTGAACACTGTGTTTGTTGAGAAATTGAAAGTACACCACAAGGGCAAGTGCGTGGGGTATTTCCGATTCTCCAATCTATCGAATACAGGATTTAGGTTTACCCTCCCAGAGACCATTTTGATTGGGGAGGGTGAGTGGGATGCTCAAAGGGATCAATTGTGTATGGTAGCCCGCCATATTGAAAATTGTGGAAGCTTATTGTCTTAGGAGGAGGATTGTGGTATCTTTCTTTTGCCTATTTATTTATTTATATTTATATGAAATGGGTTGGATTTTGGAGAGTAGTTCTATTTTTACATTTTTAATGTGAGAGATATAATTCCATGTATTTGGGTGATTAGAGGTGCACTTTGTGACAAGGAAATGACAAGTCAACTTGGGGAGCTTTTCTAAAAGATCAACACCTATTTTAGGTTGTAACTAAATCCGTTTTTATTAATGAAAAGATTCATTTATTTTCTTATATATAGTGTTATAGTTTCATATATTTCAATATCATGCTTATCTATTGAATAAACTGATTAAATGTTGTTTCATAGATTTTGTGGATCATTGGTTTGTGTTCCCTGATTCTCGAGGTTCTAATTATAATGATTGGAGCTAGGGTTGGAGCATTAAAGCCAAGGAAGGAGTGAAGTATACGACAGATTATAGGTATGCTTCATCCCATTATCTATTTACTTTAAGGAAAACATTAGTCCCTTTGTTCTTGTGTTGTTCTAGGTCAATCCACTAGGCCTAGGGAAAATACATTTGTTTGTATTTATAGAATCTGCATAATAAATTGGAGACCATATTGGGGAACAATGTATTCCCTTGGTGGTTTCTTTGCCCATTTTTAATTTCTTACCTCTTCTTCATACCGTTATTGTCTTGTTCTGTCAAGAACAAACATAGGAATAGCTTTCATTAAGTCTCAATTGCAATCCTTGTATGAGAACCTTGCATCCCTACATTGACATACCCTTTGGTCTTCTGAAAAAGTGTTTCACCATAGTTAAGCCTTCTTTGTGCCTGTGTTGCGTAGAATTAGTGCCTCCTTTGCACTGCGTTGGCCCCTATGGATGCACAAGTTTCATTCAATCTGGATTTTCTCTCTAATCAGCATTCTTCCAATTTCTCTTCCTTGATTCTTTGAGTGTCGTGTCATCTCTCTTAAGCTTCCATTTGGTTTACTTTCGTTTTAGTACCTTTAGTAAGGATTTGTTTAAATATTTTTTTCTTATCACTAGGTCATCTACAAACTAATTTTGTTTGATCATTGAATTCTTATATGAATCATTGTTCTAATCATTATTCTGAAAACCGTGTTTGAATCAGTGATTAAAGAATTCATCTTAGGTTTCTTCATTTTCGAAAATTAAGTGACTTGAAAAGAAAAATATTTGCATTTCCATTTAGGGTTTTGTGTGTGCATCAAAATTGGAACATTTACATTTAAAAAGGGAATTACATTTTGGATATTTTTCGTTGCATACTCTTTTTCTCTTCCCTTTGATATATTTTCATTGAATGAGAAATATTTCATTTCCTCATGCTAGTTTTCAATTTAGGATACTCACGTAAAATTTGTGGTGGGCGCAAAAAATGAAACTTAATTGAAGATAAACATTAAAATTTATTGAACATTAAAAGAAGATAGAGACAAATTGCAGTAGGTGTTTTTCACCCACATTGGATTTCCACCTTATATCTTATGTTCTTGTGTGTGATTGTTTTCTCTAGTTTATTGTACCTGTTACTACTTATATGTTTCTAATTCACAGATTAAAGATCATCTGACTAAAATACGTTGGTTGCTCTGAACATAGTTGTGTATATATGCAAGTTGCATTAACAGAAGTAGCGTATATGAATCTGTTTATGGAAATGAAATATTGTTAAGTTAACCTAAGTATCATTTGTAACATTAATGAAAACATTTATAGGTATAGGATAGAGACGTGTTTAAGTTTCATTAAATATAGGAGCTTTCTTTGTTTTCAAGGTTATATCTCGGGGGTGAAATCGCGTTCCATAGCCATGAGTCTATATTGTTGGATAGTTTGAATTGTCTCAATGGTTAGTGGCTGTGAGTGTGTTGCCATTGATTTTAACTAGATTAGCATGATTATTGGGAGTCCATGAGGAATCCTATGGTAGCTGCAGACTTCAGGTGTAGAATCATCATAGCTCAAGACTTATTGAAAAGCCCTAAATTGATGACTATAGTGATTTGTAGTCTAGGCTCAAGAGGAGTCATATGGTAGCTATTGGATTCTAGTATATAATCATCATAATATAAGGTTTAATGGATAATCCATAAAATGGTGATTATAGTGGTTGGGAGTTTAGGATTCTAGGCACTAGAAGAAGATTCAAAGAGCACATAATGGTAGAGATTTTCCAACCATTTTATAGGTAGAGTATCGGATCAAATCCTACACTAGACCCTCTCCACTTGAAAGTTCTCTAACGGAGCTTTGCAACGGTGTGTGGAAGTCTGAAAATAGTCTCCTTGATCAAAATTTATGGACTATTGAAGTAAGGGTCCGAAAGGTTGGAGTAGGAAACATATCAGGGGTTCAAGACTAGGAATCCCAAAAGATCAATATCAGAGCAGGTCATATTGCGATATCAGAAGCTAGATGTAATCATAACATTGGTGGTTAGAGCACATTTGAACCTATGAGCATAGGGCCATCAGAACGTCAAAGAAAGAAATATCAAAGGTTGGATCACATGAGAACCTCAGAGCATAGGGCCATCAGAACTTTGGAGGAAGAAATATCATAGGATAGATAATATAGCACATCAAAACCTCGAAGTAGGAAGATATCAGAATATTGGAAGGTCAAAGCCATCAAAACCTCATAACTTGTTAACATTTGAATTTTGAGAAGTTACAATATATGGAACTGTGGATATTGTTAAAAGCATTTAGTGATGTGAAGCTAGATAAAAAATTATTTTCATTGAAAACCTATGGCTTGATGGGACCCCTTTTCTCTCTTTTGGTAGGACACATGGTTCCATTTGATTCACTTCGAGAAGTCACAGTGGCATATGATGTAATCATGAGGTGGTTGTATAGAGAACACGTGTCATCCAAATTCAGAAAAATCGGTGCTCTAATGGGGAAAATTAGGGTGACATGTGTCACCACTCAAGAGGGGTTAGACAGTGCTTTAAAAATACTATCCTCACATTCTATCAAAAGGTCACCCTATTTCATCATAAAATTTAACATATATAAAACCTAATATTTACTTAGTAGGGAGCATCTAGGAATCCTAGTGATTCATATTGTTTTTAGTGTTGAAATGGAAAAATGGAGAGAGGGATGTTATATAATAAATTCACCACATTTTTGTTCAACCATGTAGAGTGTTCAAGCAATGATGACCTTTATCACCACTATTATTTTACTTTACGACCAAGAGGTTAAGATGTATTACTAGAATACTAGAGGAGGATGATCACTATAAAGGAGTTGAAGTAATGAAAGGTACCTTGTGAATGATATGATCCTTCTAGGAAATGGTACTTATGGAGAACATCGGTTTATAGACAAATTTCTTCATCTCTGCTACACAATGACATGTATGTAAATAACTTCCATGAATCTGCTTTACCTTGCAAAAATTTTAAGGAATCTCACATCAAGTGATGATTAAGACCAAGTATCGACATGGTTGTTTCTTGTGCATTTCTGACAAACTAGAATGAATTTTCAACTTAAGTACAAGTTATGAGCCTCTATTTTACTAGCATATCGTGTAGATTATAAAATGGAAAAATGTTATTCCCCTCTAATTTAGGTTTCTTCTATGTTCCATCATTGAAATATTTTTAACATATAATGGCTTATAGAGAATATTTTGGCCAACCCTTCGCTTTTTATGAATAATATGAAATTGTTTCTCACCACTTTATGACATGTTATTACAAAGTGTTAGCCAAAGTGGGAAGGGTCTAATGTACATGAAGTAATCAAATTTTATTTTGATGGTGAAGGGACTAAAAAACACTTCTACTTCCTATGGTTATCTTTGTTTGATAATGAAGGAACTATAAAGCACTTCCACATTCTATGGTTTTCTATTTTTCAGGCTATTTAGGCTAGAAGAAATGATTTTTCCTTTATGTATAAGATGTTGGTACCATCCATAACTTTTTATATAATCTAAGGTGATTATGAAGTTTCCAACAAAGTAAAATAAAAATTATAAGGAAAGGTAGGATACCTTTCTACACTGTGGAATGGGATGATGTACTAATAATGGTGTAAGGCTACGAGAAATATGAACTAAAAGAGTCCTGTAGTTATTTGAATCTAATAAAATTGAAAGGTAATAAAATAAATATATATATCAATTAGGCAATCATAAAATGTAAGAACTAATTAAACAAGTACACACATGACATTATACCACTCGGTGCAATAGTAATCACGTCCCAAATAAAAATAGAAGCATTTTTGCAAAGATTGCAGATTGCTTGTATATTTGTAACACTTCACACTGGATTGTTTACCAATTTGTGCTTTCGTAGATGTTGGAAAATGAACCCTAACATGAGGGATCAACAACTAATTAGTATGCCGATGTTATGATATCTGGGAAGTGACGCGGGATAATAACAAAAATATTGTTGATTCATTTTTTGTTAATTAGATTGCTAAATTATGAATAAAAGTTAATGTTCCAACATGAGAAGAACGCCAAGGTGTCCGTGAGGTGTTCCATTTAAGGGGGGAGTATGTAATATGAGCGTAAGATACTATAAAACTCTCATAAAATTGTTTAATAACTATATATTTTAAATTCCTATATTGATAGTAATTGAAGAATATTTTCCTAATTGTTAAGTACAAACATTTTACAAGAATTAATTCTTAGTTTTTTTACTTTGAAAAATTAATATTCTTTTATGTAAATAAACTGTATTTTCCAAGTTGGTATATTTTATAGGTTTTAGAACTAATGACTCAGTTTTAGAAATTATATGGATAAGTTTTATGTTTTCTGTAAGATTAAGAAAAAATACCTACCTTAAAAAAATATGATAGATTTATGAATGATTTATTGAGTGATTTTCAAATTTGGGAAAATATGATTTATGGAGTCATTTATAGATGATTTATGGAATAATTTTAGTATTTAGGAACACTTTGATTTATTGAGTAATTTATAGAGTGACTTTAGAATATAGGAAAAATATTATTTATGGAGTGATTTATGGGTCATTTATGGAATGCTTTTAGGATTTAGAAAAGCTATTTCGTTTTCTTAACTCTACTTATTATAAGCCTATGGGAAAATATGAGAACTAATGATAATAAACAGGTAGAATCAAGCCAAGAGAGAGTAAGGATGGATTCCAACCATGCACTTAAAGATAAGTAACAATGCTCTTTCAAAATTATTATATTTGCATATGGTGTATGAAGAAATAAGATTCAAATTTATTTGCTTGGAATTTTTCATATGATAAATAATCAAGATTATTTTTTTTTTGGGAAAACCTCCACAAAATTTTGTGCATAAAGGAATACATGTTTTTTGAATTGAATTATTAAAATATTTTAAGTGCATTGAATTCTTAAAATATTTTTGTGGCTAAATAATTGTGTAAATTGGATGAATTATTGAAAATTATGGTTCAAATATGTCTTCTTAACTCCCAAACCATCATATATGTGTAAAAACAGAAAGAAGGTTTTGTATATGAATTCATTATCACCAATAGTCTCTTTAATATTTCAAAATTTTATTTTAGAATTGTGGAAAACTGCATCTAAAATTGATTACTAAAAGAAGAAAAACAGATTAAAGCAAAGGGCTACCATTTAAATTGTTAGCACAATAAGAATATTTTTTAATGTACATATAGAGATAATTGTTCTGACAATGTTCATGAAAATAAATAAATAAATTGTATGCATAAACAAATAGAAATATTATTTTTATATTTCGTGAAAAGAAATAAGTTATTAGCATGGATAAAAATAGAAAAGTCATGATGATAATTCTTGAAAAGGAATTAAGCTATTTCATTTAAAATATTATGAGGGATGTTGTTATGATGCACATGCATTTAAAGCTGTGGTTATGATGCACATGCATTAAAGTTTTAAAGATAAATGTTGGAAACTTGAATATAATATGTTCTTATTTATGTATAAATAATATCTAGTATATTCGACCTATTAGAAATGAATAGGTGATTTTAAATGCATGGGAACATTGATTTGTGCAAAAAGAGATATGTAAGTTTTTGAGAAAGAGTTTACAAAAAAAACCTTTGCATAAAAGGAAAGTGGTTCTGTTATTTTAGAAGGATTTGATATTCATTTTATTCCTTGATGAAATATTAGAAGTTTGTTTGATGTGTGAAATGATAGGAAAATATTTTGTATTGCATGCATAATAGCTAATGAGTTAGCTAACTTTTTTGTTAGAATTATTCAAAAATAAGAGAAAAGTAAAAAATCTCCTTGTATCAATTATTGAAGTAGATTCTTGGAGAGGAACGTCGGTACCACATGCCTTATTGTATTAATATTCGTTTGGAATATGCTTTAGAGAAACATATACATTTGCATTCATCAAAAAGTAGAGTTTTGGTATTGGATTATAGGAGAAAAGGAAGGTGCAATGACATAATATTGATTGTGTTAGCCTTATTTTGAGAAAAATAATATGCATTTGCAACCCTAAAAGGATTAGCTATGGTATTAGGTTTCTTTTTGGATAAGATTATGTATAGCTATTGAGCTAGATTTTTTGCTAAGCAGAAATTGTCACCTTGCATGCATGAAAGAATAAATGTTATGTGTTTCATTCCTTGGAAAATCCTTTTTTGTAGCTTTCCATGCAAAATTTAGTTATTTTTCTTTGAAAATAAATATTTGTTTCACATGTAGGAAGAAAAAGGTATCATGTTGTTATAGGCCATTTTGTCACATCTTATAAATATCCCTGCAAACAAGATCATTCACATCCTTTGAACATGTTTTCATCCTCCCTACACAAAGCCCTAGGCATGACTCTTTCTAATCCCTAAGTTTCTTCCTAAAATTACCTTATTTCATTAATTTTAAGGACCAACGAAACCTGTCCCCTCATTGGTCAGTGTTGACTACCAGGTTGCCCTAATATGCACCTTTGTTTATCACTAGCATATTTCTCAATGATCGGTGTGCGTTGGCTCTATAAATTCATGAAAATAAAAAAGAATCCTAAAGCTTGCTCTTCCGGAAGCTTCCAGGATCTATTGTAATTATTTATCTCAAATAAAACTATTAAACCCTGTCCTATCCTATCTTAGAATTTTCATCCCTTATCCCTTGAGCTCATCCTCCCATCAAGTGTGGATCTCAAGCCCATATTGGTAAAAGGATAAGAATTCATGAACTACCAACTCACTTATATATTTACTGCCATCTATAGTCAAGGGGTTGGATTTTGGAGAGTAATTCTACCCTTATGCTACTCACGTGAAAGATATCATTCCATGCATTAGGGTGATTAGAGGTGCACTTTGTGGAAAAGAAAACAAAAGTCAACTTGGATGATCTCTTATACAAGATCAACACCTATTTTTGGTTTTAAGTCACTCCATTTTTATTAATGCAAATAGTTATTTGCTTTCCTATATATGATGTTATGGTTTAATGTATTTCAATAGAACATCGATCTATTGAATAAGGTGGTGAGATGATGGTACATAGATGAATTTGTAGATCATGGCCTTGTGTTGTCTGATTGTGAAAGTTCTAATTATAACAATCAGATGTAGGATTGGAGCATATGAGCCAAGGAAGGTGAGAAGCATATGATGGATCCAAAGTCCCTTTGTCTTTCTATTGTTCAAGGTTAGTCCACCAGGCCTAAGGAAGATACCTCTTTCTGTAGTCATAGATTTCATAGAAAAATTGGGTACTCCACCAGGGAGCGTTGTACTACCTTGGTGGTTACTTTGCCTCTTATGCTTGAATTACCTCTTCTTCATACCATTATTATCTTATTTAGTCAAGGAAAAACTTAGCAATACCTTTCACTAAGTCTGAATTAAAATCCTTGTGTCATACCCTCTGGTCTTATGATAGAGTGTTGCACCCCAGTGGAGCCTCCCTTGTGTCTACATTGCATAACACTAGTGCCTCCTTTGCAGATGTGTTGGCCTATGTGCATGAAAATGTTTTCTTTTGTATAGATTTTCTCTCTGACTATCCTTGTTCCAGCTACTCTTCCTTGAGTCTTTGAGTGTATTATGGTCTCTCTAAAGCATCCATTGGGTATGATTTCATTTTTAGTGTCTTTGGTAAGGATGCTTTTAGATTTTCCTCTGTTCGTATCATTAGGTCATTTGAAAACTGATTTGGTTTGATCATTGGGATTTAACGAATTTGTGTTTAGCTATAGTTTTGAAAATATTGTTTGAATCAATGATTAAACTTTTCATATTAGTTTTCTTGATTTTCAAAAATTAAGTGACTTGAAAAGAAAAATATTTGCATTACCATTTATGGTTTTTTGTTTACATCAAAATTGGAACAGTTGCATTTAAAAGGGAGTTGCACTTTTCACATTGACCACTTCATATTGTTTCTTGCATACTCTTCATCCCTTCCCTCCCTTAGATAGTTTTTAATTGAATGACAAATATTTCATTTCCTCATGCTAGCTTGCATTTTAAAATATTCAAGTGACATTCACTGTGAGCCCCAAAATTGAAACTTAACTAAAGATAAGCATTAAAATTTACTAAATCAACCTACGGAGAATTTGCAACATTAATAGAAACATTTAGAGTTCTGGGCTACATATGTTTTATGGTGTCGTTAAACCTAGGAGTTGTCGTTGTTTTCTAGGGACGTATCTTGGGGATGAAATACCATTCCATGTACCTAAGTATATAGGATTGTTCACCAGATACCTTTAGGTATACTGGATGATAGTCCCTACATAAAAAGTATATGGGAATGCTCTCATTGAATGGTTATGCGTTAGACAATACTACTAAACACTGCACTTCCACGTACCATCGAGTATATTTTGGAAGTGCACCATAGGATGCTATCCTCACCATAGGTAATTGAGTCAGCAACATTGTATACCATGATACAACAAACACAATGTTATGGGAGATTTCCTGCACGCACATTAATTCCTTACCTTTCCAAGGTGTATATTGCACTTCACGACTCCTTGGTTAACCTTCTTCCTAGTTTACCCCTTTGTTTTATTTTGTGTCGTTAATTTCTAAAATCAATTAATTAACCACGTAATAACATCCTCCCCATTGAACAACTCCTTGGCGGATCTTAGGTTGAGACTAATGGCAACAATTCTTGAGTGCACCAATCAAGGAAACCCCTCTAACGAGAATCGTAGTCATTTTACTCCTTTTTGAAATATTGATGCTCCTTATATGACAAGGTTGTCCCTTCCTTGATTTCCCAATTACTTTGTAGTTTGGTTTTTTTCGACCCCTATGTTTCCAAATATCCAAACTGCTTCTAAACCAAATTATCCTCTGCCTAAACCATATCAACCTCAAATTGATGCTAAATTTGACCCTTTTCCTTCTTCACATGTTGTTTCTTTATCCCTTTCTTCCTCCTCACTTAGTGAAAATATTGGTTCTAGCAACCAAGAAGCTAGGAAGAAGAAGCAAAATAAGTAGGGGGTCAACCAAGCAACCATTTCTACAAATGTAACTAGTATGGAGAAACCTTCTAATCAACCCTACAACATTAAATTTCCTTGCAAGTTATGTAAGGGTGACCATCTTCTTAGATATTTTCCTAGTATTCCAAAGATATTGGAAGTATGGTCGACAAGCTCACATCAACCTTTGTCATCAACCTATGGAGATCATGCTAGTGATAAACCATCAACTATGACAATGAGGTCCATGGTAAAAAGAGTAAAATAAAATTTCCCTATAAGTTATGTGTAATGAATCATCTTATTGACATTTTTCATTATATTGATGAATCCTCAAAAGTGTTGGAAAAACATACACATTCTGAGCCTTGACTCCTAATTGGTTTTGGCAAGTCCTTGTTTTTTTATGAATAAGAGAAATTATTTATCACCCGTTTAAGACATGTTATCACACAGGGTAAGCCAAAGTGGGAAGGTTCTAATGTAAAAGAAGTAATTAAATCTTTGTTCAATGATGAAGGAACTAGATAGCACTTCTACTTCCTATGGCTATTTTTGTTTGATGATGAAGGAACTAGAAAGCGCTTCTACTTCCTATGGTTTTCTCTTATTTGGGCTAGAAAAATAGAAGGTGCCATTCATAATTTTATATGTAATATAAGGTGATTATAAAGTTTCCGAGGAGGGAAAATAAAAAATAGAATGAAAAGTAGGAGACCTTCTCGAGCGTGAAATGAGATGATGTTAATAATGATGTAAGATGAGGAGGTATATGAACTAAAAGACTCTTGTAAGGTGAGGAGGTATATGAACAAAATCCAGCGTGGGTGATCGAAATCGAAGCTGTAATAAAATAAAATGAAAAGATGGTGAAATCGAAATATATAAGAATATATAGCTTCGATAATTAGATCTAGTTATAAGCGTTAGATAAGGTACAATAACTATGACAACACAATGATATGAATTAGGACGGATTTGTTTTTTATTTTAATTATTCATATGGAAGATGCGTATGTCAACTTGGAGAAAAGAAAAAATAAAGTCTATTTTAAAAAAAATAAAATATTATAACTTATAAAGCAGATTTTAAAAAATGCTTATATATCATGTTTAACATATAATATTACACATCTCCTGCTATACTTTGTTGCATGTCTCTGGGCTCAATAATCCATTTTAATTATAATTCATTTTAACTATAAAAGTAACGGAAAGAAATAAACCTAACATATTTGCAAGGGTTGTGGAAATTGAGTCATAAATGTAAGATCTTACATTCAAAAAACTCGTGATAATGAAATTAACAAGAATATTTTAATGTAATTAATGACGAGGGGTTAAGAAACTAAATTTTAATTGGTTTTGATCCAGGTTATAAACAAGAGGCATATTATCCTATAGCTGGCCGGTTTATTCTTGAACGAGTTTGGACCCTTCACTTCGTGAATCTCTACGGACTTGCTAATTAAATTTCATTCCATTTTTTTTTCAATAATATTTGACAGGTGGATGGATGGATGGATTACTAGAGGATGATTTTGAAAACATAAAAATCGCTCACAATAAATAAATTGATGTACATCTACATAATTCCATATAATATTCCATGAGAAATGTGTGAGATGTGAAATATGAATTCTCTTTCTATTCCATATGAAAGAATATAATTAAACAAGTGCGCATGTGACACTGTAACAGTTAGCGCAATAGTAATCATGTCCAAACTAAAAATAGAAGCATTTTTTCAAAGATTTCAGGTTGCTTGTATCTGAGTAACACTTCGCACTAGAATGTTTACCAATTTGTGCTTTCGTAGCTATTGGGAAAGGAGAACTAACATGACAGAAGAACAATTTAATGTTAGGCCAATGTTATGCTATTTGGTGAGTGATGCACAATAAGAACAATAATATTGTTATTCACCTTTTGTTAATTGGATTGTTATATTATGAAGAAAAGTTCATGTTCCAACATGAGAAGAAAACTGATGATGGTGTTCTCTTTAAGGTGGTGAATATGTAACATCTCTAACTTAATTTACTATAAAAACTGCCATAAAATTAAGTTTCTTGAATAATTAAATATTATTAATTCCTATATTGATATTACATGAAGAATATTTTTCCAATTCCTAATTGCAAAAATATTACAAGAATTAATTCTTAATTCTTTTATTTGGAAGAATTTATATTCCTCTGTGTAAATAAATTGTATTTTCTAAGTCAGTTTATTTTATGAGTTTTAGAAGTAATGAGTCATAGTTTTAGAAAAACTATGGATAAGTGATATGTCATCCATATGGTAAAAACAAATCTACCTTAAAAAACCATGACAGATTTATGGGTGATTTATTGAGTGATTTTAGAATGTAGAAAAATATGATTTACGGATGATTTATGGAGTAATTTTAGAATATAGGAAAAATATGATGTATCGAGTGATTGATGGGTGATTTATGGAATGCTTTTAGAATTTAGAAAATATATTTTTTTTTCTTAATTCTACTTATTGTAAGCCTATGGGAAAATATGAGAACTAATGAGAAAATACAGATATAATCAAGCCAAGAGAGGCAAAGGATGGATTCCAACCATGCATTAAAAGATAAGCAACTATGCTCTTTCAAAATTATTGTGTTTGCATATGTTGCATGAAGAAATAAGAATCGAATTTGTTTGCTTGGAAAATTTCATATGATAAATAGTCAAGATTATTTTTCTTTGGAAAACCTCCATGGAATTTCTGTTAGAATTTGGGTACCAGAGGACAAGTGGTTCCCCAAGGCACTGATCTTTGGCCTAAGGAAAAGTGTCTAAATTTATTTTTTACTTTTCTCCTAAAGTGACTTTATAAGTAGTAAACTATATTTATTTTAAAAGTAATTTTATAAGTGATAAAGTTACATTGTAATTTAAAGGTGACTTTATTAAAGCTAATGAAGAATTAGAAAGTGAAAAAATGATTTTGGAAATAAAAGGCTAAGTGGGTCTTTATTTAAGTGGGTGAGTTAAAAAATAGAAAGTGAGAATTAATGCAAATTTATTCTCATCTCTAAATCTAAGTGAATCTCAAACACTTGATCTTACGGTAACCCAAAAGGCCATTTACAGAATAAAAGGAGAAGAGAAGAGGATAAGATTAGTTCATTATTTCATGAAAATTTGAGAGAAAGAGAAGAGTGAGCAAGGAGAAAATTTCTGAGCAGTGAGGAAGTGAAGGAGAACAATAAGAATACATTTAAGCAAATATGGGTAGCAACATTTATTGGCACCCATCACAAGATAAAAGTGTATAGTAGGAGAAAGGCACAAAAATATAGGAAGAGGGACAACACAAAAATCGAGGAGGGATAGTAGAAATGGCACGAATTTTGAGGTAGATTTGAGAAAAAATTTCGAGGCAATCATATCGTTGAAATCGTACAGTCCATACATCGTTCTAGGAACATTTTTCGAGGCTAGCCATATAATATTTAATATTGTTTTATTTCTAGAAAAATTTCTGTTTTGGATGTTTGCTGATTGACACAATTTTCAAGGCAGAGTTCAAGCATGAAAAATCGAGATAGGTTCTAACTTGTGGTTGCTGGAATTTTTACTGTGTATTTCAATATCTCTATAAAAGCATTTTCAAAAATAAAGAAGAGCTCTCAAACTAGTTTTCTCCAGTAGTTGTAGGGGGTTTTTCTATGGTCACATTGACCAAAAATCACAGTGTTATTTTTTGTATATGGCTGTCATAATTTTGTTGTGTTTTATTTTTGCAATTTCAGAAATTGTGAAATTTCTAAGTTTGTGTTTTCAGAAAATTATTGTCATTTCCATATTTTAGAATTTTTATCATACTTAGATTAAAACTAAATGCATGGAGTGATGAGGAAAACTGATAACTAGAGTGGGGTTTGAAATTTCTTCATGGTATCAGAGCTTGGTTGGATGAAAAGTTTAGTTTGGAACAAGAAAGTCAAAATTAGAGCAAGTTGATTTTTACATAGAAAACAGAAAGTTTTACCACATATTTGAAAATTTTAGTTTGGTAGGATAGTTAAACATGTCTTTGCATTTAAGAGTTGGAGACAAGTTGGATGGGAAAAACAACTACAATGCATGGAAGTAGAGAATCCAGAGCATCTTTGAGGAAGCAGAAGTTTGGGCCATTATGGTAAATACCACACTGAACCCAACAATAGTACCTGATGACCCTGTATAGTTGGTAGAGTTAAAAAAAAAGAATGCTAAGGCAAACATATTGATTCTGGAAGGAATAAAAGACCATTTCATTCTTCATGTGAGAGGAAAGACTTATGCACATGAGATGTAGACATCCTTCACTAGTCTTTACCAGAGCTCAAATGAAAACAGAAAAATGGTCCTAAAGGAGAAACTGAAGACCATTTAAATGGCTAAGCCTGATAGTGCTACATCATACCTCACAAATATCACTTCAGTGAGAGATGAGTTGGCAGTCGTAGGTGAGATCATTGCACCCACTAAATTGGTGAGGATTGCTTTGAATGGTCTTCTGAAGACTTGGGAGATTTTTGTCGATGACATTGTTGTATGGGAAATCCTTCCTGATTGGGAAAAATTGTGGGACGACTACATTCAAAATGAGATAAAAAAGAACCATCTTAGGGCAGCAGAATAGGTGGAGGAGGATGAAAATGTTGAATTTTTAGCAAGACACAAGAAAGGTAGAGCAAAGAAGCAAGCCTCTAATAGTGGAATTAAAGGCAAACGTAAAGGAAAGTAGAGAAACAAGGAGAAGGACTATTCGAAAGTCAAATGTAAGAATTGTCAAAAGTTGGGACACTATGTTGTTGTGTGTCTGAAGAAGAAGAACAAGAAATGGAAAGACAAACCCATGGCAGCTTCTACAAAGATAGAGAGCTTCTTAGAGAGCTTTGATCAGGAGTTTGGTTCATAGCTTGTGAGACCACTAGTGCAGGATCACCTGCCATACAGGTTTAGAGAGAGTGTGCATTCCCCTCTACTAGCAGAGCATCTTCTAGGATTTGGCATGTTAATAGTGGCACTTCCCACCACATGATGGGAGTTAAAGAGTACTTCTCAGAGCTTTCAGAGGGTGATACTGATATGGAGTTAGTACTTGGTGATGACAACATTGTTATAGAAGTCGGTGTGGGGACATTCACATTTGATAGGGGACCCTAACCTCTCTTGAAGGTGACAGACGTTTTATATGTGCTTGGAATGAAGAAAAACATGATATCCATATCTGAACTTGAGGACAAAGGATATGACGTGTTAGTTAGGAGAGGGTAGGTGCTTATATATCCTAGGGGAACTCTATCTTCTTCAACTAAAGAGATTGGTGTGCACCATTCCAAGGTGTACAAGTTCTTATTCCGGCCCCTGATGGCATTCAGAAGTAGCACCTGAGACGGGACCGACATCAAGTCTGGTAGTTCAGAGGTGTGTGAGATTTGCCACTGCAGGATGGAGCACATGTATCATGTGGCCTTCAGTACATTACAAGAGTTCACCACTGTTGTGCCAGATTTTAGTTCTAACCACCTTGATGTATGCAGAGGATGTGTTATGGGGAAGTTTGCCAGATCCCATTTTCCCAATAGTGACAACAGAGCGACTGGCATCCTTCACTTGATTCATACTGATGTGAGTGGTTGGAAGTCTCATGTATCCTTGAGTGGTTATGATTACTATGTTTTAATCATTGATGACCACTCCAAGAAGACCTGGATTTATTTTTTGAATACCTAGAGTGAGATCTTCAAGCAATTTCAAGATTTCAGAGCTTTTTTGGAGACCCAGACAGGTAGGACGATCAAGGTCCTTAGGTCAGACAATGAAGGGGAGTATACCCTTGGAGAGTTTGTTGATTTTTTTACTAAGGCGGGCATTAGGAGGGTGTTCATAGTTCTTTACAACCCCCAAAAAAATGGGGATGCTTAGAGGAAGAACACATCCATTGTAGGGGTTGCCAGAGCCATGCTTCATGATCAGGGGTTACCTTTATTTTTGTGGGTAGAGGCCTGGAACACTATTGTGTACTTGTAAAACATGAGTCCACATCATGCCTCGGGGAATGTGACTCCAGAGGAGGCTTTTTCTGGGAAGAAGCCTTATGTTGGCCACTTTCGTATCATTGGGTGCCTTACATATTCATATGTCCCCAAGGAGAATAGGACCAAACTAGAGCCCACTAAGGACAAGGGCATCATTGTGGGTTATAGAGAGACCTTGAAAGATTGTCATATTTATATTCCTGCACAGAGGAAAGTGGTTGTTAGGCGAGATGTGAACTTCGAGGAGGAGAGAGCTTTCAGGAGGTCACGGGAGTTAGAGTAGCCAAAGTCACCAGATCCTCAGGAGTAGTTGAGTCAGTCACAGGGATGAGGAGGTACATCAATTATAGTGTTAGGCCCATTAATGAGCAGTGGCTCTCAGAGTGAGGTGGGTGGTTCTTTGGGTAGCATGTAGGACAGTTCGTAGTTAACAGGGTTTTCCACTAATGGACAGTTCACACGATACTTCAACATCTATAGGCATAGATTTAGGCATGAGGTTAGGTAGCAGGCTTTCAAGAGTTCAAGATTTTGATGATGATGAGGATTCTTTCACTCCAGTGGGAGAAGTTTGCTTTGGGAAGAGGAAGCCCAAGTGGCTTCAAGATACCTTGCACGAGGCCACATCAGTTGCTTGGCTAAAGAGAAAGGTTAGAGAGAGTAAACCACCTAAGAGATTCTTTAGTTACATGGCATTGGTAACAAGAATTGTTGACTCCGAGCCTTCTATTTATGAGGAGGCAGCGAGCTAGCAGGTCTGGAGAGGCCATGATGGAGGAGTATTCTTCTATTATGAACAACGATGTTTGGGAGGTAGTGCGGAGGCCTGAAGGTAAATGAATTGCTACTTCCAGATGTCTCTACAAGATAAAGCATGCTACAAATGGCAGCATCGAGAAGTTCAAGGCTCAATTTTTGGCGAGAGCGTTCTCACAAGTAGAGGGAGTTGGCTATGAGGATACCTTCACTCCCATGGTAGAGGAAGGAGTCCCATGTATGCAGATTGAAAAAGGCACTCTATGGTCTGAAGAAAGCTCCCAGAGCTTGGTATTAGAGGATTGATACATACCTATAGCAGTTGGGTTTCACAAAGAGTGAGGCTGACATGAAACTATACTTCATTGTGGTGGGTGAGGAGCATCTCATTCTAGGCTTTTATGTTGATGACTTGATCATCAATGCTGTAGAGAGATTCATTGAGAGCAACAAGAGATATATTTCTTGAGAGTTTAAGATGAAGAATATCGGCTTGGTGCATTATTTTTTGGGATTGGAGGTGTGGCAGGAGGAGGGGTATTTATTCCTGGGATAAGGGAAGTACATTGTGGATATTCTTAGCAGATTTCACATGGAGGACTGCAAACCCATGTCTACACATATGATCACTAACTAGAAGAAGCTTCACACTTCTGATTCTAAGTTGTTGGATCCTACTATATATAGACAATTGATTGGTTGTTTGATGTATTTGGTCAACACTCAACTAGAAATATGTTATGCAGTTAACACTATGAGTCAATTCATGTGTGAGCCTAGGAGAGTGCAATAGGTTGCTGTAAAACACATTATTCGTTACTTGCATGGGACAGTCAATTTTGGTCTTGATCATAGAAAGGGTGATGGAGTGAGACTTGCAAGGTACAAGGATTCAGATTGGGCAGGTTGTGCTTCACATAGGAAGAGTACTTCTAGGTGATGTTTTAGGTTGGGTTTGGAAGTTGTGTCATGGATCAGTAAGAAACAACAGTCAGTTGTATTGAGCTCAACTGAGGTAGAGTATATGGCTGTTAGTTTGGCTATTTGTGAGGTCATATCGCTTCGCAAGATGTTGTTCGATCTATTTGGTTAGGTATTGAGACCTTCGGTAATTTACTGTGACAATCAGAATTGCATAAAACTGATGGATAATCCATTTTTTCATGATAGGTCAAAGCATACCGAGATCAAGAATCACTTCATTAGAGACTATGTCTCAAAGGTAGTTGTCAAGCTTCATTACATTTCCACAAATGAGCATGTAGCAGACATTTTCACCAAAGCCTTACCACGGGGCAAGCATGTCTACTTCAGAGACAATATGGTAGTGGTGAGAAACACTTTCCTTGGTAAGAGAGAGTGTTAAAATTTGGGTACCAGAGGACAAGTGGTTCCCTAAGGCTTTAATCTTTTGTCTAGGGAAAGTGTCCAATTTTTTTTTTTACTTTTCTCCTAAAGTGACTTTATAAGTGGTAAAGCCAATTTAATTTAAAAGTGACTTTATCAGTGGTAAAGTTACATTCTAAATTAAAAGTGATTTTATAAGTGATAAAGTTACATTCTAATAAAGAGGTAACTTTATTAAAGTTAATTAAGAATTAGAAAGTGAAAAAGTGACTATGGAAATAAAAGGCTAAGTGGGTCTTTATTAAGTGTGTGAGTTAAAAAATAGAAAGTGAGAATTAAATGCACATTTATTCTCATCTCTAGATCTAAATGAATCTGAGCCATTAGATCTTAGGGTAACCCAAAAGGTCATTTAGAGAATAAAAGGAGAAGAGAAGATGAAAAAATCAATTCATTCTTTCATGAGGATTTGAGAGAAAGACAAGAGAGAGCAAGGAGAAAATTTCTAAGCAGTGAGGAAGTGAGGGAGAACAACGAGAATGCATTTTAGTAAGTCTAGGCAACAAAATTTAGGTACACATCCCAAGGAGAAATTGTACAGTAGGAGAAAATCATAGAAATCGAGCAAGAGAGACATCATACAAATCGAGCAAGAGGATAGCAGCAAGGGCATGAATTTCGTGGCAGATTTGGGCATGAATTTTGAGGAAGTTGTTGTTGAAATTTGTACAGTCTGTACAACAAGTTCTTGGTAAATTTTTCGAGGTTGGTCGTATAGCATTTAATGTTGTTTTATTGTTGGAAAAATTTCTGTTTTCGCTATTTACTAATTAGCACGATTTTCGAGGCAGAGTTCAAGCATGAAAATGGAGATAAGTAGTAGTTTGTGGTTGCTAGAATTTTTACTATGTATTTCAGTTTGTCTGTAAAAGCATTTTCAGAAATAAAGAAGATCTCTCAAATTGGTTTTCCCGAAGAGTTGTAGGGGGTTTTCTAGGGTCACATTGACAAAAAATAACTGTGTTATTTTTTGTATGGTTGTTATAATTTTGCTGTGTTTTATTTCTACAATTTCAGTAGTTGTGAAATCTCTAAATTTATGTTTTCATAAATATATTGCCATTTCGATATTTTAGAGTTTTTATCATGCTTGTATTTAAAACTAAATGCATGTAGTGATAAGGAAAACTCATAACAAGAGTGGGGGTTGAAATTTCTTCACTTTTGTGCATAGAGGAATAAGTGTTTTTTCATTCAATTTTCAAAAGATCTCAGGTGCATTGAATTCTTTAAAATATTTGAATGGTTAAATAATTGTGTCAATTGCTTGAGATATTGAAATATAGGGTTCAAATATGTCTTTGTATCGCCAAACCCATGATAGATGTGTAAAAACAAATAGAGGGTTTTTTAAATGAGCCCGTTTTTTCCTAAAGTATCTGTCCTATTTCATAAATTCATTTTAAAATTCTAAAAAACATGACCAAAGTTGATGACTAAAACATGAAAATTATTTTATATTTAATTTTGGAAACATTGTCTACAAAGATTCAATTGAATATTCTAAACCATGATACTTGTGTAAACCCCGATATTGGTTTTTTTTAATGAACATATTACCAAGAAAACCCTTTTTTTTTCAAAAAATTGTTTCCAGATGTTTAGAAACCATGCTCAAATTCGATGAGTAAAACAACAAAAACAAATTAAAACAAAGGGCTACCATTTGAATTGTCAGTACATTAAGAACAATTTTTTATGTACATATAAAGATAATTGTTGTGTTAATTTTCTTGAAAATAAATAAATTAGTTGTATGCATAAACAAATAGAAAATTTATTTTTATATTAGTTGAAAGGATATAGATAGAACACTTATGTTGATAATTCTTGAAAAGGAATTAAGCTATTTCATTTCAAATATTACGAGGGATGTTGTCATGATGCATACACATTCCTTTTTTAAAGATAAATAATGGAACCTTGAAGAGAATATGCACTTATATGTGTAGAAAGAATATCTAGTATATTGGGTCTACTAGATATGAATAAATGATTTTATATGCATGGCAAGCTTGAGTCGTGCAAAAAGAGATAGGTAAATTTTTCGAGAAAGAGTTCACAAAAAAAACCTTTGAATAAAAGACAATTGGTTTTGTTATTTGAGAAGGATTTGTTATTCATGATATTTCCTAAGGAAATATTACAAGTTTGTCTAATGTGTGAAATGATAGATTTTTTTTTCATGCATAATAGCTAGTGACTTAGCTAACTTTTGGAAAAATAATAGTTAGTGTGTTAGATTGCTTGATATGTGTGTGTGTGTGTGTGTGTGTGTGGAACGAAGAATTTGTTGTGTTAGAATTCTTCAAAAAGAAGAGAATAAGAAAACCATGTCATTGTATGCATTATTGAATTAGATTCTTGGAGAGGAAAACGGGTAATCAGGCACTTTTTTCTATTAATATTCCCTTGGAAATTTATTTAAAGAGACATATAAGCCTTCATGCATGGAAAAGTATAGTTTTTGTATTACAATTCTAGAGAAAAGGAAGGTGCAATCCCGTAATATTTATTATGTTAGCCTTATTTTGGGAAAAATAATATGCATTTGCACCGCTAAAGGGATTAGCTATGGACTTATGTTTTTTTGGTATAAGATTACGTATAGTTATTGAGCTAGATTTTTGGGTAGGAGGAAAATGTCTCCTTGCATGCATGAAAGAATAAATTTTATGAGTTTGATCCCTTGGAAAAGAAATTTGTTTATTTTTCTATGCAATATTTAGTTAGTTTCCCTTGGAAAGAAATATGTGTTTCACAGGTAGGAAAAACAAGCTATCATGTTGTTATACCCCATTTTGTCACATCTAGTAAATAGGCCTACGAACAACATCATTCAAATCCTTTAAACAATTTATCATGATCCCTACACAAATCCCTAAGAATGACTCCTCCTAATCCCTAGATTTCTACCTGAAAGTACCTTATTTCAGTCATTTTAAGGACCAACACACCACAGCCCCTCATTGGTCAACTTTTACTACCACGGTTCCCTACTTTAATACTATATTGATCACCAGGATATTGATTAGTGTTGTGGGTTCATTGATTCTTGAAATTTGGAAAAATAAAAAAGAATCTCGAAGGTTCATCTTCCCAAAGCTTCCAAGATATTTTGGATTTATTTACCTCAGATAAAATTCTTGAATCCTATCCTATCTTACCTTGGATTTTTCGTCCCTTATCCCTTGAGCTCATCCTCCCATCAAGAGTGGATCTCAAACCCATATTTGTAAAAGGATAAGAATTCATGAACTAACTCCTTCAATTATATATTTATTGGCATCCATTGGCAAGGGGTTGGATTTTGGAGAGTGATTCTACCTTTATTCTACTGACATGAGAGATATAATTCTATGCATTAGGGTGATTAGAGGTTCACTTTGTGGCAAGGAAAGCACAAGGCAACTTGGAGGGGTTCTTTTACAATATCAACACCTATTTTTGGTTGTAACTCACTCCATTTTGATTAATGTAAAGAGTGATTTGTTTTCCTATATATGACATTATGGTTTCATGTATTTCAATATCATGTTTATGTATTGAATAAAGTGATTAGATGGTGCAAAATATGTTTTGTATATCATTGGCTTGTGTTGTTTGAATGTGCAGGTTCTAATTATAATTATTCGAGCTAGGATTGGAGCATACAAGCCTAGGAAGGAGCGAAGAATACAATGAATCCCAAGTAGGCTTCAACCTGTTATCTATTTAATTTAAGGAAAATATTAGTTTCTTTCTCTTTCTATTTTTTGAGGTCAGTCCACTAGGTCTAGGGAAGATACTTTTTTCCACATTCATAAATTTCGTATAACAAATTGGTGACTCCACTAGGGAGCAGTGTATTCCTTTGGTGGCTTCTTTGTCCATTGCGCTTATCTTACCTCTTCTTTATACCTTTATTGTCTTATTTAGTCAACAAAAAAGTTAGAAACACCTCTCATAAAGTATCAATTACAATCCTTGTGTCAGAAATTTTCATCCTTAGACGAATGCACCCTCTGGTCTTGTGATACATTGTTGCACCCTAGTTGAACCTTCTTTATGTTTGTGTCACATAGCATTGGTGCCTCCTTTGCAACTATGTTGGCCTATGTTCATGAAAATTTTCCTTTCGTCTTGATTTTCTCTCTGATCAACCTTGTTCCAACTACTCTTCCTTGAGTCTTTGAGTGTCTTCTAGTCTCTTTGAAGCCTCCATTCGATTTGATTTTGTTTTTAGTTCATTTGGTAAGGTTTTGTTTATATTTTCCTTTATTCTTATCATTAGGAGAATTGCGAACTGAATTTGATTGATCATTGAGTGCTTATATGAATTGGTGTTTTAGTCATCATTCTCAAAAGCTTGTTTGAATCAGTGAGTAAGCTTTTCATCTTAGTTTTCTTATTTTCTGAAAACTAAGTAACTTGAAAAGAAAAATTATTGCATTTCAATTTAGGGTTTCGTTTTTGCATCAAAATTGGAACAATTACATTTAAAATGGAATTCTTCTTTGCACTTTGATTCACATTATTTTTTGCATACACTTAATCCCTTCCCTTCCTTAGATAGATTTTAATTCAATGAAAAATATTTCATTTCCTCGTGCTAGTTTGTAATCCGATATATTTAGGTGGCATATGTCGTGAACCCAAAAATTGAAACATAACTCAAGATAAACATTAAAATTTACTAAATCAACCTAAGGAGAATTTGAAACATTAACGCAAACATTTAGAGATCTAGGCTAGAGACATGTTCTAGAATCATTAAACATAGGAGTTGTCATTGTTTGCTATTGTTGTATCCCGAGAGTTAAATATCATTCCACGTATGTGAGTATATAGGATCATTTTCCATGTAACTTTGGGTATACAGGAAGTCACTCCATGCATGAAAAGTATATGGGAATTCTCTCACCAAATGGTTATGCATTATACAATACTACTACAAACTTGACTTTCATGTATCGTTGAGTATATTTTTGAAGTCCACCATAGGCTGCTATACTTTCCATAGGTAACTGTGTCAACCACCTTGTATAATGTGATACACTAAACACAACATTAATGGAGATGTCTTGCAAATACATTAACTCCTTGGTTCTCCAAGGTGTATATTGTAGTTCACAGTTGCTTAGTAAAAACATTTCCAAGTTTACCCCTTCAGTTTATTTTATGTTCATAATTTATAAAATCAATTAATTGACCACAAAATGACATCCTCCGCGTGGAACAACTCATTAGTGCATCTTAGGTTGAGGCTAATGGAAACAGTTCCTGATTACACCAATCAAGGAAACCCCTTTGGTGGTAGTCCTCATCCTTTTCCTCCTTTTGCAAATATTGGTGCTCCTTATATGACAATGTTATCCCTTCCCGAATTTACCATTGGCTTGCAAGTTTGGATTTTTTCAACCCCTATTGTTTGAACTATGAAAACTGCTTCTCAACCAAGTTATCCTCCACCTGAACCATATCAACCTCAAGTTTATCCTAAAGTTGACCCTTTTTCTTCTTCACCTATTGTTTCTTCATCCCTTTCTTCCTCCTTTCCTGGTGAAAGCCTCGATTCTAGTAACGAGGAAGCTAAGAAGAAGAAGAAAAGGATGAAGAATAAAAACCATAATAAGTAGGGGGGCAACTAAGAAACCATTGCTATAAACACAACTAGTATGGAAAAACCTTCCAATCAACATTGTAAAGTTAAATTCCCCTGAAATTTATGTGAGGGTGACCATGTTCTTAGATATTTTCCTATAATTCCCAAGTTATTGGAAGAGTGGTCTACACACTCACATCAATGTTTGTCGAAAATGTCTAGAGATCGTGTTAGTGATAAGCTATCAACTAGTAATAGTAAGGTGCATGGGAAAAAGAGTAAAGTAAAATTTACCTATACATTATGTGAAAGGAATCATCTTATTCACCTTTTTCCTTAGAGATTCTCAACCTCGACTCTCAACTGGTTACCGAAAGATTTCCCCTAATTATCCACTAGTTGATGAAGTGATTGATCACTCTAAACATGAATCCCATCAGTCTATTCCTAACCAGTCATTGATTGAGGAAATGGTTGACCCGATTCCAAATTTCTGTTTATCGTACATTTCCCATAGAGAGTGAATTTAATACTACTAAGTTTCTCCTCATTTCTTCAGGTTCCAATGACCTAAAGGAAATTTCTCTCGTTCCCATGGCACAAGGGGTCAATCCTCCAATTACCCCAACTCTATAGATCAATTCTCACATTCCCATAGCACAAGGGGGCAGTTATACCATTCCCACGGTACCCCTTCCAAATAGTATGGCTACTTCCTTTGATTGGAGTCGACTGGCAAGATATCATCTTCCTCCTCTCACTCCCTTCAACATCATAGTAAAGCATTATAAAGTGGTTGTACCTAGAACAATCATAGATTAAGGCACATGTGTTAGTATTTTGTGCTCATCTACTTGGAAAACTTTATGTTATCCATAGCTTGTCCCAGTTACCCAGAATTTGTTGGCTTTTATCAAAGGAACTAGTTAACCATTAGGGATCCTTCCTCTGTTACATATTACTTTGGGAGGAAAGATTGTCTATATCGATGTGATGGTAGTCCAAGGCCCTTTGGATTTTAATTTACTCCTTGTGCATGAATATGTTTTTTGTCATGGGAGCTATGGTCTCTTCACTCTTTGTTGAGAAATGGAAACAAGAAATTCCAGTTTAATTTTTCCTTCAATTAAACTTTGAATTAAATTCTAATTGTATTCTCATAACAACTTAAAATAATTAAATTGCATTTCTTAAACTTACTTAATTTAGGAAATTCAAGTTGGAAGTATTTTGGAAGTCATGTATATGTTCTCCCTACTTTGTAGGGGTCCAGGGTGAGTTAATCGTGAGTTATGAAATATAAGACCCATTTTCATGAGCCAATTCAGTTAAATTAGTTCTCAAACTGATTGAGAGCACTAATAGTGAGTTGACAGTCACTGGTGACACTATTGAACTCCACCAGTGCTACTCTATTTAACTGAATATTTACTCGTCAGAAACTCATGCATGTTGATTCTAAGAAAGACCTAGTTGAGACTAAAGTTCAAGGGAAGTGTACTATTTTCCTTAGATTTTCCAGAGTTGCACTAATAGTGCATGCAACTAGGAATTGATCCCTGAAGGATTGTGCTATTTATAGAGGCTTTATTTCCCTTTAAATACAATTTATCCTTCATAGGAATTACACATTGGAATAGAGACATGGAGAGCTTGTGGAGAGTCTAAGATTTAGCCTTGAGCTTGCTTATGAGTTGGAGATTTAATTTTCTAAGTGTTGGGATTGTTCTAGAGAGAACAAGCATTGTAATTTCATCTTGATTTTCTAGATTAATAGAAAAAAGATAGTGGGGTCTTAAATTGTGGCTCTCATCGGATATTTATTGTGTTATGTGCATTTGGTTCTTTTCCTCTATAGATTATTGTTTCCTCGATGTTTATGGAATTTCACTGTAAAGAGTAGAAGTAGATTCTGGTCTCTTGCTTTAGAAAATTTCATTATCTTGTGAATACACGGGATTTTCTACATGGTATCGGAGCAAGCTTGTTTTTGGGGCTGAGAGTTTTCACAGTATATCTAAGACTTTCTGTGTAAAATTTTCAGAAAAAATTTGGAGTATGGATTCCTTGGGAAAATATACCCCAATTCAACAATAAATCAGCCGAATTAGAGTTCGAATGGGGTGAATATCGTTGATTTAAAATCAGCTCTCTAGAGGAGATTTGGAAGTTTTGAGTTTCTGGGTTACAGGTGAAAGTCGAATTTGCAATACATACTTCAAGATCCAAAAATGGAATTCCATGGGTTGATGCTTGAGTATGCCTTGGAAGGAAGCTTGAGTTTCATAGCCTCGAGGGACAAGATGGAGGTTGTGCTGGAGGAAAATGGCTTGAAGGAATTTTTTGAACAAGAAATTCCTAAGCTAGAAGCTACTGATGCACAAAAATTGGCCTAGTGGAAGAAGTGTGTGGTGAAGGCATGGTGGATAATCCTTTAGGGAGTTCAAGATCATATTGTCTCGAGTCTCCATGTAAATGAAACCCTACATGATATGTGGAAAACATTGAGAGACTTGTATCAGACTAGCAGGGATCAAAGGAACATGGCACTGAAGGATAAAGTTTGTAAAATAAAGATGGAAAAAGATGAGATGATTCCAAATTTAATTGACCAAGTTCACTCAATGTTAGGATGAACCTGGAATGGTTGGAATCATGGTTGCGAAGGAGGATATGGTGAGTCTTTCTCTTCTTGGACTCCCAAAGAATTCACATAGTTATGAGGATTATGTCAATTGTCAGGAGAAGCTGTCAGATTGGGAATGACTATAGTCGGATTTGATGCAGGATGAGATCAGGAGGAACATCGGGAATGACCCTTCATCAAATACTAGTGATGAAGAGGACCATGCCTTAATGATTAAGGTGAGGAAGGGGAAATGTAAAATTTCCCATTCCAAATCAGATTCTTATGATAGAGGTAAGAAGAAGGACATGACGAAAGTTAAATGCTTTTATTGTCACAAGATGGGTCACTTTGCTACAAATTTTCCATTCGAGAAGTCCAAGGAGAAGTCTACAGGAGGAGAGAAAGGTGAGGCTTTCGCCTCCCAATTGGAAATAGACTTTTCCCTCATTGCATGCATGGTGTCTTCAATGAGTGTTTGGTAATTAGACAATGGAGCGTCATTCCACGTGAATGGAGACAAAGAGTTATTTAGTGAAATGTAGGAGAAATATCTCAAGATACATATCGAGATGGGTGATGATGGTAAGTATAGTTTTACTAGTGTGGGAACTATTAATTTTCAGAGAGAGGATGTGGCTCCACTGACCTTGAATAATGTTATGCATTGACGAAGAATTTGGTATCTATTGCCATGCTTGAGGATAGAGGTTATGATGTGATCTTTTGAAAAGGAAAGGCATTCCTTCAACACATATCCATGGGTCAAGTAAAGAAGATAAGGATTTGAGTTCAAAATATCTATAAGATAGAGTTACAATATTGTGCTTCTTTGAGTACAAAAGTGGAAAATATGTTGAACCAACACTTTGGCAAGTTGTGGGAGAGGAAATTGGGCCACTTGCATTATGGGGATTTGAAGATATTTCAGAAAATATCTACCGGTCTTCCCAAAGGTATACTTGAGAAAGTTGATATATGCAATGGTTGTACTTTTGGAAAATACACCAAGTGTTCCTTTGGAGACACAGACAGTTGAGTAGAGTCTATTCTGAAGAGAGTCCATTCAGATGTGTGTGAACCATTCTCGATAGCATCCATGGCCAAACACATTTATTATGTTATATTTGTTGATGACTATTCTCGTAAATGTTGGGTATTCTTTATGCAGAAAAAGGATCAAACTTTCAAAAAGTTTATTGAGTTCAAAGCATTGGTAGAGAAAAAGAAATAAAGAAGGTTAAAGCTCTACAAATTGATAACAGTGGTGATTATGTCTCCAATGAGTTTAAGAACTTGTTGATGGTGTTGGACTTGCCAACATGAAAGGGGTTATCCCCAATAAGAAGTCCCAATTAGACCTCAGATCATTTGTTGTAGGAGTGCTAGCAGTGGGTCGTAAGGTAATTCCTTGATCATGATGTTGCAAAGAGGCAAGTAAGATAACTCTGTCAGTAACAAGGGTGTGACTACTACAGTGAGTCAAGGAAGGTGTATGAGAGGTTATAACATATGTTGGTTGAAATGAGGATGAAGGTGAGTTCCAGGTTGAGAGGGATCAGTCCCAACTTGGTTAGGAACACACAACACACATGACATATATAAATTCCAGTGGAGAAGCCCACTCAGATGTTGTAGTCACAACATACAAGGTAAGATAACACGTACAACACTCATAGATCAGTTCAAACGAGTGCAACGGCTATTACAGAGAGGTTCATCTGAAAGGTGTATCGGAAGTTCAACAAAGAAGTTGTTACAGAAAGGTTCATGTGAAAGGTCTATCTGAAGTTCGATAAAGAAATTGACACAGACGGGACAACATTAACAATGTATACAACACATTTCCAATAATCGATTATGCATTACAACAAATGAATTAGTTCAGATGTAGATCATAGTTTAAAGCAACATGCATTACAAGTGTTAAAGATCAGTTTTACAACGAACACAATAGATGTGTGAAAACATGTTGGATCTTCCTATATAAAGAAGTGTAAGTTCCAATCATACAATACATCCATGTAAAAATGCTAGTCCTAATACTGAATAGTTACAACCACATCTACCTGCTCCTCCAAAGAGATGAACTAGCTCCATACAGTGGAGAAGCCAAGGCACGTTACAATACTGTCCAAGATCTTTCCAAGATAGTCTTATCAAAATCGTAGCTAACCGAAATCCCTTACGATGAGTTATGACAGACTATTTATAGAAAAGGGTGGGGTGACCCTTGACATTCCCCTTTGTGACCGTTGAAATACCTTCATGACTCTTCACCTACTCTGTGATTGTTACGTCCAACTATTGTACAATGCACATGTGCTCATGTGAGACAACAAGGCTTGAGTAAGCCATGCAAGACATCACTCACACTCTATCCGCTGTGATGAGACCAACTCTTTGACATGCTTGTGATGGTGAAGGTGGTGAGCTGATGCCAAGCTTAGTCATCTGTGATGGTGTATTGGTTCGGTGGTGAGCTAAAGCGAACTCTTTCCTCCACTGTAACTGGTGTATTGGTTCGGCCCCTTCATCCTACTCATCTTCTAACATGCACATGATCTTCTTAATTTCCTCTAAACTGGAAACACACTGATGCATAGTGTCCATATTGATCTTCAAGTGTGTTCTCATGGCCATGCACATCAGCTTGCTAAAATACATGTTCAGCTCTAGTTGCAATTGCTTCTTGTCTTCACCTTGGTGAGTGTGCTGAATGGGTTGGATTTCATACATGCGCATAATCACATGCATGCTTCTGAATCCCTTGCATGTGATCAACGACACTGCTCACCATGTCTGCTTTGTGTCAGCTGCTGGTATTAATATTTAGCTTGTATGGTCATATTTTCATTCGTGATTGAATGTTGTGCCCACTGTTGTTCTTGATCTTATTGCAACTCATTCATCTATCTGTGCAATTTATGTTCTTCCTTGAGTTACTTCTTCAGCTAATGCAACTCCTTCTTTCTTCCATTCCCTGTCTTTGCACGATCTTCATGTTGTGCGGTCACCTTATAACCTAAGTATCCAAAGTTTATTTCATGATGAGTGGATCTACTTGAGCTTCCAACATTGTTCTACCTCTGTGTTGTCAACAACCTTCCCCTTGCATTCATTGCATCCATTTCATTCATTGTGTTCACTGCATTCGCTACATTCGGTATGTTCCCTTCAATTGTTTTTCATGATATTTCTTGTTATGATGCTGCTTCTATCATATCTTGATGTCCTTTTCTGCAAACAACTAGATATCTACGTGAGAAGGAAAGCTCATAGACATCTGATTGATTACATCTCAAGGTGTGCTTTGGATGGTGTCTTCGACTCTTCTCTCTTGGAAACGATTGTACCTACACTCCTAAGAGGAAAATGAACACATCCAATACCTGGAGACATGGAAACACTCATGGCAAGCAATCTATTAGTAGAAAACCAAAATGAACTTGAGAACATACTCGCAACATACCTGTGTGAATGATTATGAAGGTTGCAATTTTGGCATGGAAATCAGGAGACTGACTACCAAGACTACACAAGGAATAAGTCTAGGCTGCTAAGAGACTAACTGGCTACTGGAAATGTGCAATGCATATTTTAGTCTGGCTTCTGACTTTTGGGATTGTGCAATTCGCAATCTCAGCTAGAAATGCTTGTAGGCTCACTGACTGCATTGCATAATTTTGTTGGCCAATAGTCACTATCCCTTAGGATTGTGCAAAGCGGGCTTGGGGAGTAGATTTTGGGTAGAAATTCACATTTCTCGAGAGTAAAGCAGAGCCTTCCCTCTCAAGATTGCAGAATGCCATCTTGGTGAGGCTCTTTGTGAGGCAGAGTCCCAACCAAGGCTTCCCAGACTCACCGACAGGCAATTAAAAGTGAATGTGAGTATGAATGCATGTTAATACTCAGTGTAAGCATAAGTGAATGATCACGCATGCAAATGGTGAATGACATGCATGTGGGTGAGGCGAGCCTTTGAATCGGCGAATGTTCATGAAAAATAGTTTCATGCATGCAAGAGCAGTGAGATGTTAATGAAAACTAAAACAGTGCTAGGAAAACCTAATATACATGAAAATGATAGAAAGAGATCAAAGAGATCAAGCAAACAATACTCCTACAAGTGAAAACACAAAAAGAGATAGAAATGCAACAAAAGGCATGGGATTTGGGCTTACCCCAAAATAGCTGAGTTGAATGTGCCAACTACTCCTAGATGTGACGTGGGATGTTAGAGATAAAATATTGATATGAGGAATGAGCTTTGCAGTGTTCAGTTGATGAGTCTTGATAACATCAAGGTTGTGATGCGCATGCCACAAATCTAGGGAAAATGACACTTGGTGGGAGGTTTCTAAAATGATCCTTGCATGTAACCTACAACTGATAAACATAGATCGATGAAATAAGTGATGCCTTTGCATGCTACCTTAGGAGAGGTAGCCTCTAGATGCAAGTTGGTTTTGCACGGTCATGGAGGGAACTGATTAACTCAGCTGCACATGCAAGAGAGTGCCTAATTACTTGAAGAAAATGTGCATTTTTTTACTACGCAATGGGCTAACTTCTTAAGAGATTTGCACAATTTCTGGGTAGAGCAGTTGACTGCTTCCTATATTTGCACAAATTCGGGGCTGAGCAGCCCTACTAAGGAATATTGCGCAATTCCTGTTGGGAGTGTTGACTGGCAGAATTGTGTAATCTTGGAGCCCAACAGGTTGCTAGACAAGATTGTGCAATTTTTGGAGGGAAGGTTGGTTGTCCTCCAGAAATGTGTAATTTTCTTGGAGAAGCTGCTCAGCCTGCAGCTCAACCAAGTCCGATGAACAGCTTGTGAAGGGAATGGATCAAGCTGTGATTGAGAGGTTGTCTTTGTGAAAGAAAGACACTTAACCTTATGAACTTGACAAAGCAGGTTGAGCTGTTGTGAAGGTTAGAAGGGAAGATCCAAAATGAAGCTAAAGCAAAATTTTGGAGGGTGGTTGTAGCTGCTACAAAACTTGGCGACACACTATTAGAACTCCAGCTCTTTGAATTGATATTTTTCATGAAAAGAAAGTATAACACCTCTGGGAGTATTGTTTAGCTCTCAGCTCATCTTGGTTTCACACTACTTTATTGTAAGATGTAACATATACTAAGATCTTGCTTAATTTACACACATTCCAAGCCAAGGAAACACAATTGTTTTGATTGGGGTTGAGGGGTATATTGATGCACAAGTAGTATAGTCCTCAGAGTCTTAGTTTCATCTCTGGTGTTTCTCTACTGTCGAGAGGCCTGGTGGTGGGCTCCAGTATTGCAGCAATGATGCTGCAATTCCTAGGACTCCCTTCTTTATTTTTATCAACCTGGTTGTTCGTAACAAACTTGGAAGCACTAGTGCTATATGCACAAGTACTAGCTCTTGCCACAGGCTGTCGCTTGATCAGCTGGCACAAGTCCACTAGGAGCTTAAGCCAACTTATATGAGCTCTTAGAAGAAGCTTTTAACTATGATGGATGAAATATAACTCAAAAGAGGCTATTCTACTTGTAGAAAGAAGCTGTAAGCTAAAAGGAAATGCAAACCCTAGCAAACCCTAGTTTCACTGGTTGACCCTACTGGTGCAAGAAAATAGAGGAAAGTGCTAGAAATGGATTTCATTCACTTATAGAGAGGTAAAATGCATGTGACTAAGATACTTTTGAAGTAAAATCTAGAAAAGACATCTTTTTGCATTTTTGAGTGATTTTGCAGAATTATTATGCATGTGCTTTAATGATTTTTCATTGTGCAGAGGTTGATTTGGAGAAAGGAAATGGAGTGGGCACTTTCTATAGGTTGGGAAGCTGATAAGAGGGCCTAAGGGGTCCCTATCACCCTTCCAGAGAGTTTCACAGTGCTCATATCTCGAAAAACTGCTCACGTGAACTTCTAGAGGAAGTCTGCAGGGGTTCTACAGGATGTTCTACAAGATGTTTTACAGGAAGAGCGAAAGAGGATTTTGGAGGGTTGATGGTGAAAAAAATGGTGGGAAAGTGGAAATGGAGGATGGATGAGGATTTTAAGGGGTCTAGGATTTGGTGAATGAAGCCAAGGAGTGATTAAGGTCATTGGATTTGTTCAAGGATGGAGGGAGCAATGCTGCACGAGAATGTAGAAATTAGGGCAAATTGGAAAAGTGTGGAAAATGAAGGAAAGGAATCTTGGATTAGGGGTTGGATTAGGTTGTATGATGGATGAAGGTTAGGCAAGGATGTATTACAGGTGTTCTTCACGCTATTTTCCAAAACTGATCGAACAAAGACTAGGAGAACCAAAGATCTAGCTATTTTGACCTAATCTGACCTAAAAACCAGAAACATGATGAACATAAGTTTATAGACAGGATATCATGCAAGATAACTATGGAAACTAAGTAAGAATAGATCTTAAACATGCACGTAGAACTGGTATCAACTTTTCCAACTAAAAATCTAACACTAGCAATTGCATAGAAAGGAAACAACAATGTTTTTGTGGCAGCAAGTATGCCTTGGTCTCAACTGTTGGTCCCAAGGATGGAGAGATGGGATCAAGGATTTCTTGATGGAATTTTTGGAGATATTTTCCTTTACCAAACTGTCAAGTTAACCTGAAGTATGAAAAACTATTTTAATCATAAAAAACAACCTATGTAGCAAAGCAAGATCTTAACCTAAATAACAGAAATTATTCTATGAATGCAGCAAAGACACATAAAAGTACACAAAGGAGGTACTGGCACTTGGTTTGGGCCCAACCCCAAGAGATATAGCCTCCTAAGAAAGCTCAGGGCTGGTACAAAGTGAAATTTATCTCCATTACTCAAAAAATAATCATGTCACAAAACTATTTACAACAAAAGCTCGAAGATGAGTTGAAATGCAGAGCTGCACTAATGTGTGAAAAGAATTGTTCAATGGCTAAACTACCAAGGCTTGAAGCCTTCCTACTTATGCACCATGAGGAATCCCAACAACCCTCCTTAACTTTAGGAGCTTGGTTGCTCAAAACTGTAGTTAATCAGCCACTTCACAAAATCTTCTCGGCTGCCCCTTGAAATCATCTTTGGTGGGTTGTTGAACTCCGAGCTGATGGTGGAGAACTCGAGGAAGGGGTCATTTAGTGCTAGAGACACCCTTCCTACAAATCCTCAGCCTTGTTCCTTCATATTTGGCTGAACTTGCTCATAAATGCTTGACCTTTGTCCAAAATATGTCCAAAAATCTGCAATAAGCACGTATTAGACTTTGTGGTCAAGTGACTATTCTCATTCATTCAATTAACATAAATATATTCAAAAGAATGCACAAAAATATGAAGAATGGTGGATTAATCGAGAATAATAGGAAAAATGATCCCATTAAGTTACCCATTTTTAGGGCTCATCCTCACCCCCTACTAAATGTCTTGCTCATCCTCTGAGCAACTAATCCAGCTCATCATCTTTGATTGCTTTGACTATTCTTCTTCTTCTTTGACCCCTTCCAGCAGTCACAAAACCAATGGAGGACTGAACTTTAGGCAAATCCAAGTGGCCTTCAGATTTTGCATTGACTGTTTATAGAAGGGTACTCTGGCCAAAGCCTCCTACATCCTTGTTGGGAAGTGGTATTCTCTTATTTTCAGACTGTGGGACAATGTGCTCCATCTCCTTGTGCAAGAATGGATGCAGTTATCACCCAACAGTGTCTCCATGTCCTCAAAGTGAGCAATGGCCTGAGCTTGTCTTTCAATGTTTTCTGGGAGAACCTGAGGTTTGTTGGCTAGGTGTTGATGGGCATACACTAAAACTCAGGGATCTTTTGGTTTTGCTTTGATAATGAGTGGCTCACTCAGCTCCTTGTCCATAACTTCCTGAATTTCTGCTACCTTCTTTTCCTCATGGTTTAAACAAGAGGTCATGGCCATTAGTTGCACATCTCCCAATGCTACATTGGGGTCCCATAGATTCATGTTTGGAAGTGCCAAGTCGTGTAAATAAAATTCTGCTAACTTGGCCTTATCTTCAGCTGAGCTACTGTCACACAAATACATGAACTGATTGTAGTTCTGGAATGGAATGTTGCCCCTTTGGGCTAGTGTGTTAATTTGAAATTACAACCATTGATCCTTAAGATATAATGCATATGACTTAGTAGGTTGCCTACATTGTAAGGCTTCTACTGTCCAGCTAGCCATGCAGGCCATTTGGGCTTCTTTCTATTGCACCTGTTGTTTCAAAGCCTATATTTCTTCTGCTGCCTGTGACTCCTTTTCTTGTAGTAGTGTTGTTAGCATCTCAACATCAGTTGGTGGCTTTTATTCTCTCTGTTGTTCCTTGGTTGTTTCCCTGTCTGCTGGAGGTCCTTCTTGCTGTTATTTCTCTCCCACAATGGACAACCTATCTTCTTTATGACCTTCCTGTAGCTGCAACTTCTTTCTCAGCAGCTCATTCTCTTCCTGTAATTTGGTTGTCTGACTCCTTTCCATGTGCCTCACCATGGCCAACTCTTTCCTTGATTCGTTTAGTTGTTCCTCCAGGTGGCCTATGTCTACAACACCCTTGGATTTGGAAATCCTTATCCAAGTGTGAGTCCTAACCCTCTCTTATTCCAATGCAAAGAAGAGTGGTACAACAAACTTCTGTGGGAGATCTTCCCACCTTCTAACAGGTTGTAATATGAGCACAAGCTAGGCTGAGGACTTGGCTCCAGTATTTCTTTGGTATTTTCTTCTCCCTGTGATTGTTTTGCTACCTTCTCCAATTTCTCGGTTTCTTTTAACTTTGCTAGAGTTTCCTGTAAAGATGTTTTAGCTTCCTGTAGAGCTATTTTTTAGTCCATCATCCTAATTCTTTCTCTCCAAGTGGAGGTTTTTGGGCTTCCTCTTTCATAGGTGATAGATATCTTTGAAGGAGACTCTTCTTTCGGTTTAGTGGTTGTGTCCTCAATGACAATTGGTTGCTTTGATTGTGGCTAGGGTTTGCCCACTTCGATCCGTGTGCTTCTCCTGGCTTTAAAGTACATGAAGGTTTTCCTCTTTATGTTTCCTTTTTGTTTTGCAGGTGTGTTTAATGTAGCAAGCATAGCTGCTTCCTCCCTTGCCAACATTTTCGAGGATTTCTCTTCTTGCTAGTCTTTTTCTTCGCTTCCTATAGAAATCTCTGTGTCCATTGTTTCTGTCTGTGTGACTGATATCTCAGGGTTTGCCTTTTCCTTTTCTTTCTGGGTGCTTGCTTTAGCTGTGGCAGCCTTCATTTGGGCCTTTTTAGCCTTTTCCTTTTTACTTTGTATCCTCTTTTCCCTTGTTGTTTTTGTTGTTGTTTCTTCCTCTATTTTAGGCTCAGCAGTCTTGCTAATTTCTTTCTGTTCTTCCTGTGCTTCCTCTGTTTTTCCCTCTTCTTAGATGTCATCTGTTCCCTCATCATTTTTTTTCTCCATTTCTTCAGTTTGCTTCCCCTCCTCACTACTGGATGGAGTTATGTTTTCAGCCAAAGTTCTAATGTTATCATTTCTGGACATGTTTTTGAAGATTTTCCCAGATATGGGGATAGTGTAGCTGTGTAAATCATTTTCCACCAATAGTTTGATGAGCCCATGGTGGGCCAACTAATCTGGGATCCCTTCATTTAGCTTTGTACCACATTCAATTAAGGACTGAAGAAGGAAATATGGGATGCTTAGTTTCTTGGCTGGAGGCAAGTCAATCCCATGTCTTAATTCACATAAAAACCTGAAATGGTATCCATAGATGATGTTGAACCTCCCTTCACATGTGATTTACTTCATAATTTGATAACTAACTTCACTCCAGGGGGGGGCAAGCTTGTCCTTCTAACTCCATTTTTGTCTTCTACAGGATGCTCCTTGGGTAGAAAAAATGTTTTCTTAGCAATTTAGCCCAATGATCTATCTTCCTTGCTCCAAGGGAGCCCTAATGGTAGACTAGTAATTCTACTGATGAGCTCAGGGGTGAGTTCTAAGGTCAAACCCCTAAAATTAACTGTGGCATGTGTCTTTGAATGTGGTCTCACGGATATTAAAAACTCTTAAGTTATCTCCTCATCATGGCCCTAAATTTTATCAAAGAAGGATGTCCAATCTGCTCGGGTGAAAAGGTCCACCACCTCAGGGTGCTTGTACAACTTGCTGGAGTCTAAGGGCTCTTTCCTTATGAATCCCCCTGGCATGGTGTTGAGTGTTCTTCTTATGTATTAACTAGAAAAGAAAATGCTCAGGAAAACAACAATCAATCACTGAAACAGAGGATAGCTGAATTTGGTTTCCTCTGAACCCAAGAAAGAATTTCTCGTGTGTTCCTTACAATACCAGATAGCAATGATTCCCTTGTTTTAAGACCACTGTCACCCAGAATTTGACTATCTGTTTATGGGAAAAAGATTTTTTTTTTACAAAACAGAGCATAAGGACACATATTCTCTTCTCAGCACACAGATAGATATGTAAATTCATTTTTTTCACACACACAGGGTGGCCTCTACTACAGCATGTATCTTCCTTACAGGAGAATTAAAAAAAAATGATGAGGAGATTTTGGAATGCAGAGAAAGATCTCAGTAAATTTAGTGAAATATGCAAGCAGTCTTTCACGGTTTGTTCAATACACAGGTAGAATTATATTTTTTTCAAATTGATGCCATTCAATTCACCACCTTGTAAAAACAAATCAGGCACAAAGAAGCTCTCTCGGGCCTAACTCGTTTGGAGCTTGAAATTCAATGAAAATTCTGGGTTTCCCTTCTATCGAGTGGTTCTCTGCCTTTCCTATAGAACCCTTCCTGTAGGAGTCTCCCGGTTCCTGTAGAATGGAATTGTGCTTGCAATAGAGCCTGATAAGCAGGAGATTTTTGAAAATGGGCTGAAAAATTGGTGGAGGACGACTGGTTAACTATTTTTGGAAGCGGTGGATACGTACTCTAGTTGAGAACGTTGTGAGTGAAAAATAAACAGAGGGTGGTGCATGTTTCGTCTGAGCATCTTTTAACTGCGACATGATTTGTGGTGAGGGGATGAGGTGGTCAAACCAGACTGTTGATCTGACGTCACAGCCATAATGTTTCTACATGTTTTTGACTGCCATCACCTCCGCTCTCCCATTATCTGCTGCCACCACTACCTGTCCCGATGATTTCTCTCTGAATTGGCACTCCACATGTGTTGGTTGCACCTCTAATCAGCAATTTTGAATGTAACAGGGTTCGTTTGGATTTCACGAAGATATGTAACTTGCTGAGGGCGGCCAGCTGACTGGCCACCGATTTCACCCAATCTGAACCATTCCCATAGTCATGTAGCTTTTAAAATATGATTTATGCAATTGAAGAACGAGTTTAGGCACTTACCTGCGTGGTCGCGGACGTGTTATATAGATTTCAGGTTTTGGAACCCATTCCTTCGTTTGCTGTTGCTGCATGCAAACTGCATGCTTAGCCTCTATTGTTGTTGATGTTCGTACATTCAAGAAGAGCTCCATGCATGTCTCTTCTACCATACTTTGTTGTCCCTGTCTTTGGAGTATGTCTTTTAGAGGAATCAATTGCTACAGGATTCCTGTAGGATGTCCTATAGCTGCTTCTTCTGGAATGCAAGCTAGAATGAGTAGGGCTATACTGCTGGCGAGGGTCTTGGCTGATGAGGAACCTAGATGGAGGGTAACAGGTATGGTGAGTGAAAAACTGCTACTTGATTTTTCATTAAGAAGTTTTTGCTGGCAGTATGAAGAAAATAGGATTTCTGTGTGTGAGTGTGCAAGAACATAAAAAAATGAGTGGAATGGAGGTGTACGAAGATGGAAAAAGGTGACATATGGTGATGGATGGAAGTAGGGATGTTTACAGCCCTCATAGACAGATTCCCAACCTTCGGGTCATCTTCGGAAATCAATTTTGGCTTGACTGTAGGATCTACAGGATCTTCCCATACAAGACACAGAACTTCCTGTAGAAAGTGAAATCTTAGCCCGAATGAGACCAAATATTAGGAAAGGGTAGTGGTCATGGAGGAATGGATTGTGAGGGATGCTTGTAGTCTAGTGCTGACCACTACCTTTGTCTTGTGCGATCCTCCTAAACTGCAATGTCCTTCCTGCAACCTCCAATTATTCAACAGAAATTAGGTTTATTTTTCTTTTTCTCTTTTCTTCTTTCTCTTTTTTTTTCTTTTTTTTCTAGATAGCTGGGGTGCCTCCAGGAGGTTTTCACCCTCACTGTCTTCCCTGGGTGCCTCCAAGAGGTTTTCACCCAAGGATCTTTTATTTTTTCTTTTTCTTTTTGCGTTCAAGGTGTGGGTGGAGTGGAGGTAGGGGCCTACTCCACTACCAATACTGATTTATCCAGAGTTTCGATATCCTACTTAGAAATGGGTTCCTGTATATTTTCAATCGATGCCCATTGAAAAGCATGGGGATGGCTTCTTCATCAATGGTCCTGATAAGGACTGAACCATTTTTGTTGCATTTATCCACTGTATATGGTCCCAGCCATCTTGTCCTCAGCTTCCCTTTGAAATCCTTGTATCTTGAATCGTATAATAGTGCCCAATATCTTGGTTGAAATTGATTTTCTTTAAGGTACTCGTCATGCCATATCTTCCTTTGAAGTTTGACCACCTATGAGTGGAGAAGGACCTGCATTCTCTGTTCATCTAGTCCACTCAGCTGAAGTAATTTTTCCTATTGTGCATGGCTGAGATCTAGGTCCAGCTGAGCTGCCAACCTCAATGTATTATATTCAAATTCTATGGACAACAAAGCCTTCTTCCCATAGACCAACTCATAAGGTGTGAAACCTGTTGTAGTTTTCCGAGTAGTGTTGTAGGCCCAGGTGGCTTCAACCAAGCAATCTGCCCAATATTTCTACTGCTACTCACCACTTTAGTAAAAATCTCTTCCAAAGCTCTGTTAGTGACTTCCACCTGTCCGTTTGCTTGCATATGATAAGGGGTGGAAGTTTTGTGCTTAATCCGATGATGAGCAAGCAGGTCTTCAATCATGTTAGAAGTAAATTGATTTCCTTGATCTGCGACTAACTCTCTTGGGTAGCCGAACTTGTAGAAGATGTTCTCCCTAAAAAACTCAACCTCTGTTGCTACCTTGATTGCCTTTGTTTCTGCCCAATTTGTCAGGTAGTCCGTGCATACAATGATGTATGAATTTTGTTTTGAAGGAGGGTTTATAGGACCCGCAAAGTCCATGCCCCACTTCTCAAATGGCTCAAAAGTCACTTGTGGTTGGAGGGGCATTTCATCCCTTGGAGTCGGTTTCCCAGTCCTTTAACATCAGTCACATTGGCTGATGTATCTCCTGACATGTTGATAAAGAGTGGACCAATAGTAGCCTGCTTGTAGAATTTTGAAAGTGGTTCTTTTTGCTGCAAATTGGCCTCCACAGGGCCCATCATGATATGTTAGGAGGATGTCAAAAACTTCCTCCTCCCTGAAACAACACCTCAAAATTTGATCTGGGCCAAGTTTAAATAGGTTACCCCCAATCCATCTGAATGGGGTGCTTTTTCTCACGACCTTGCTCTTCTCTTTTGAGGATAGGTGTGGAGGGAACGATGCTGAAACCAAGTAATTTGCTATATCAACAAACCATGGAGAGAGTACTGAAATAGAAAACAAGCGTTCATCTGGCATTTGATCATCCACCACCCCTTCTTCACCTACAGACAAATCTAGTCTAGATAGAAAATCAGCAACAACATTTTCCTTACCTGGCTTATCAACAATGGTCAAATCAAATTGTTGCAATAAAAGTAATCATATAATGATACAAGCATTTACATCAGGCTTATTCGTTAAATATCTAATTGCAACATGATCAGTGTGTACGAATGTTTGATAACCAGTGATGTAGTGTTTGAACTTGTTTAGGGAATGGACTACAGCTAAGAACTCTTTCTTGGTTATGGTATAGTTTAAATCTGCCTTGGATAGGCTTTTACTGAAAAAATATATGGCATATGGTAGCTTCTCTTCAACTTGTTCTAAGGCTGCTCCTATGGCTTTGTTCGAGGCATCTGTGTGAATGTGGAAAGGTAGGGCCTAGTTTGGACCTCTCAAGATTGGGGCAGTTACCAACTTACCTTTCAATGCATCCAGAGCCTCTTAACAGTTGTTAGTCCATATGAAGTCAACATCCTTCCCTAGAAGACCAAATAATGGAGAGGCTAGCTTACTGAAATCTTTAATGAATCTTCTATAACATCCTGCTAAGCCTAGAAAACTTTGAACATCTCTACCTTTTGAGGAGGTGGAACCCTTTGGATGATAGCAATATTTTTGGGATCCACCTATAATCCTTGCTGAGAAATTGTATGACCTAGCACAGTCCCTTCAGTCATTAGAAATTCACATTTTTCTGGACTGAGGGATAGGTTCATTTCAATGCACTTGGTTAAAACTTTTCCCAGGTTAGTCAATGATTCTTCGAAGTCGGATCCATAAGGAGTAAAGTCATCCATATAGATTTCCACCGAGTCATGAACTAGTTCAGCAAATATGCTCAGTACTACTCTCTAGAAAGTGGTAGGAGCGTTCCATAACCTAAAGTGAAGGACTCGGTAGGCAAAGGTACCCCATGGAAAAGTGAAAGTGGTCTTATCTTGGTCTTCTGAGCTAATTTGGATCTGATTATACCCGCTGAACCCATCTAGGAAGGAAAAGAACTTCTTCCCTGCCAGCCCATCTAAAACTTGATCTATGAAAAGCAAAGGGAATGGTCCTTCTTGGTGGCTTTGTTAAGTTCTCGATAATTGACATAAATTCTCCAGTTCTCATTTTTCTTGGGCACAAGCACCAGAGGAGAAACCCACTCACTGTCATAGATGGGGTAGATGAATCTTACATCCAACAACTTTTGTAGTTCTTCTCTGACAATGTCTTTAAGGACTGGCTTCATTCTACTCTGAGGCTGCCTGACGCGTTTACAATCTTTTTTAATGTAAATGTGATGGGTACAGACTGAAGGGTGGACTCCTTTCATCTCCTTATAGCTCCAAGAAAAAGCATCCAAATGGCGGTTCAATAAGTTACACAGCTCCTTCTCCTGAGAGGGGGACAGGGATGAGTTGATCTTCAATGTTCTTTCAGGGCCAACTTCCACATTCTTAACTCAGGGGGAGGTTAGATCAGCCACACAGAGATCCACTAAAGCATTGGATTAGGTGTCTTCTACCAACTCTTCTAATGGTAGCATGCTAGGAGGTGGATTCTGAATCAAATTCTCAATAAGGTCATCCTCGGTTTGAGGACCTCCCATGGTGGCTTCCACTATGTACACTGGTGCAGGGTAGACTTCATCCTCATCTTTCTCCTCCAACCAAAGAGGTAAGTCATGTTCTAGTAGAGGTTGGGCTAAAGGATATAAGACGGGTTTTTTGGACATAGGCCCATTCTTGATGGTCATGCTCCCAACTTGACAATTGATGTAAGCATCTGCAGTAGCTAACCAAAGCATTCCTAGAATGAGGGGGTATCCAGTGAGTTTTTCCTTTGGCTGAAGGACCAAGAAGTCCGCAGGGTACTCCCAAGAATCAACGGAGATCATGAAATCTTCCATAATCCCTTCGGGGGTCACGGTGGAGCAGTTTGCTAACTGCAGTACTGTTGAGGTCTTTCTTAGGGAACTCTGAAGGTTGAGTTTGAGCATCGTGTCCCTAGTGATCACATTAATGGCAGCCCCTAGATCAATTAGGGTGTGGGGGATTATGGTGCCATTGGTGTGGACATCAACTACAGGACTCCCACGGTCCAGATATTTCAGACAGATTACTTGTCCCAACATTAGGTTGGATATTTGTCCTATCACATTGATAGTTGGGGCATCTCTCTTACGCCTACCTGGGTGCCTGAAACACTTCTCTTTAATTAATTTGTTGTATATTGGTACATCTTTTATGGCCTGGAGAAGTGGTATCTTCACACATAACTGTTTAAGCTTGCTTAGAAGTTTAGTCTCTTTTGGGTTTGGTTGCGTGGTTCTAGTTAGTCTCTCAAGAAAGGGTGGAATGGCTTTGGGTTCACTTTCTTGTTTCTCTTCCTCATCCTCCTTAGGAGGAGGTTGGCTATCTAGGAGGACCTTCCCAGATCATAGTTTGATCTCCTGAATCTCCACAGCATAGGTAGGTCATGTTGTCTCTCTAGTATATACCTGTTGGGCCTATCTGTTATTGGGGTTTGGGTTCGGTTGAATAGGCATCTAGGGTTGTCTGGGAGGAGCAGGAGGTAATGGTTGTTGTTGAGCAAGTGGTGGAGGAAAAATGGTAGGAGGAGAGTTCTATTGGGGCCTCCACCCCTATTGAGGTGCATTCCACTAAGGTTGGGACTAAGCATGAGAATGAAATGAATGAGCAACAGGTTGAGTATGGTATTAAGATGGATATCGACTAAGAGAATCTATTAAAATACATTTACAAGATATGTAGGAGGTCATAGTGTAGTTGGAATTTGAAAATAATCGTTAAATGCCATCGATCCCTTGCACTTGGTCTTATGGATAACATAGAGCAAAAGCCTATGATCTTCCTAGTATCCTAATTATGTGAATATCATTGTGCTAGATATAGCACATCAACTATATGATGTTTTTGAATTTTCTAGGAATGATACACCTGCCTCCAAACCTTTGTTGCAGAAAGAGAATCAAGGCAAGAAGTAGTGCCCAAAAATGAATCAAAATACCCTAGGTGGTCGAGTAGAAATCCAAGTCTGGATTGGCATAGAAAGAAGAATTTTGATATAGTGGTTTACCTGGAATAACTTGACATGCATCATATACATGTGGAATGGAATGTACAAATGTGATTCCAATATAAAAGTATGGTACCAAAATTATTATTTTTGTGCCATTGAAAAGGTTTACCAGAACTTGTGGTAGAAAAAATCCATCAAGGATTATTCTTGCATAAGCTCTAAATCTTTCCATAAAGATTGATTATTATTATTTAGAAGGAAATGAATGTTATTTAAATGTGCTACCTAATACTAAGGAATAAGAAGATAAGTTATTGGACCTCCAAAAGATATATAAATAACCTTTAATTACCATAATAATGTGGTCTTGTCACCTGCCATGACAATTCCTCTAGTCCAAACTAATTGTGGAAGTCAAAGCTACAAAATAAATAATATGATCATCATTACTTGAACTACAACTTCATTCATTTCTAGCCACTGAATGCCAAATTGAAAGATAGTATTCCACTGCTGGTCCGTGAAGAATGTTTCAAAGTTGAGTAGCAAAGGGATGAGATGCACTAATGTAAACATAATGTACATCAAAAAAGAGACAAATGGCATGGAATTTGGATGTCTCCTAATATGGAAGAGCTAGATATAGACGAAAATTACTAATAGTGAGAGAGAGACAAGTATCATAATTATCTCCAAATCATTTCTCCAGATGAAATTTTCTACTTGGTTTGTGTAAATAATAGTTGAAGAAAATTTGTTGGCTTAAGAATCTTGCTACATGTTCTTTTATAATTTATATATTTTAACTTATATATTATTTTTTTCATCAATAATACAACCTAAAATAAAGTTATATCTTAGCTAGTTATTGTGATTTTTTTAATTCTAGCAACTTTAGATGTACGATGAAGTAAATGCTTTGATACTTATTGTGATTGTTGATGACGAGCATTTACCAGCTATATAATTTTTTTCATTGGATTGGTTTTTAAAATGAAAATGATATGAAACTTTCATGTCAATTTACATTTGGTTATGCACTTGTTTTTATTTATAGTCCTTTTATATTAGAATTTTTAGTTTATAATTTAATACTAGGAAATTAAGTTATGCACTTGTTTTTTGTTTCTTTTCTATTTGGGTATATTTTTCACTTTCACTAATTTTTCTCTAGTTTACTTTTCATATTCCCTTGTATAGTGGAAAATGAATTTTTTTCCTAGGTATGGTCTATTTAATCAAATAAAATATGTTAGATGATATTATATAGTATTAGAATTCAAAACTGATCATGTTAGTGCTCGTATTCATGTTATTTCAATTGTCTATGTAAAATCACACAAGACACAAGAGGAAGTTGAGGACATGCATCAAGTTCCTCATGCATGTGTTACGAGAAGTTTGATATATGCTACATTCTATACTATACTAGATATTTTTCATGTAGTGGGATTTTTAAGTGAATATATGTCTATCCCACGTAAGGAATATTGCATTGTTGTCAAGAAAATTTTTATATGCTTTTGTGGATGGCCACTATACCATCCATAGCTCTTAGGCAAGGATGGCCTCTATACCTCCCATTGTTTTTCCTTGCGATTGAGGATTTAAATTGTGGAATAAAATTTATAACCTCACACTCTATGAAAATGTCACACTACTTGATGATAAAATTAGACCTATCCAAAACCTACTATTGAGTGAGTAGGGACCATTTAGGACTGCTAATAATTCATATTTCCTCTAGAATTTTAATAGAATAATGGAGAGAAGAATTTAATATGTTAACTTCATATGCAAACTTTGTTAACAAAGTTGCCACATATTTATTCAAACCATCCAAAGGACTGGAGTAATGATGACCTTTACCCTGACTATTATTTTACTTGTGCCTAATGGGTTAAGTTGTATATTCACCATATTGGAGGAGGATGAAGTTGTATTCTTAGAATACTATGAGAATTAGCAATATGTCAAAGAAGCCAAACATATCTTGTATATGAAGTGATTCTTCTCGAAAATGGTACTTCTAGGGAAGATAGGGTTATAAACAAGTTTCTTCTTCTCTACTAGAAAATGTCATGTATATAAACAAACTTCCAATAATCTATTTTACCTTACTACCATTTGAAGGTTCCTCAATTACATTCATGAGTATCTTTAAGTATCAACATGGTCGTTTGTTGTGCATTCCCAATAAAGTAGGAGGAATTTTCAAGGTAAATACAAGTTATGGGCCTATATCTTACTAACATCACATCTAAATTTTGGAATAGACAAAATACAATCCTCCCTAAGTTAGGATTCTTTGATGGCTCATTATTGAGATACCTTTCACTTATGATAGCATATAAATAAGATTTTGAAAAGTCCTTCGTTTTATTTTGTGCAAAGAATAAGATGAAATTATTTCTCACCGCATTATGACATGTCATTTCACTAGGAAAGTGTGAAAAATGGTCAATGTCCTTATAGATGGTTAGGAAAAGTGGGAAGGTTATAATGTATAGGAATAAATAAATCTTTGTTCAATGACAAAATAAAAAGAAAGCACTTTTACTTCCTATGGTTTTCTATTATTTGGGCTAATTGAGTGAGAAGAAATATTTTTCCTTTTAGTGGTAAGTTGTTCTCACTATCCACAATTTTCTAGATAATCTAAGGTGCTTACGAAGTTTTCAGTGGGAAAAATAAAAAATGGAAGTAAGGTAGGAATCCCTCTAGAGTGTGGAATGAGAAGATGCAACAATAACAAGGCAAGTTTAGCAAGTAGAAAAATTATTTTTATCAACAACTAGAAATAAATTTGAGTAGCAGTCAAGAACTTCTGTATTTTTAATGAGATGAATGGTAAAAATGAATCTCGATTTGTACAGATTTACTCTAGAAGAGATGGACTTGATGGATTTCTAGATATACTTATGTTTGTGTAAAAATCTTATTAGGGAGCACAATATGGATGTCGATAATCTATAAGTTAAGAGTTTGAAAGTCATGAACCATTTTCAAGGTCAAAAAATCATGATGGCACAAAGAAAGATGGAACCCAAGAATATCTTTTTTACTCAAAAGAGCAATGAAAAAAACATTCTTAATTTTATGATTTGCATCCTGTAGCTTTAGTTTTAACAATATATAATGAAATAGTAATTTCTATTTAGTTTTTTGAAACCCAAAATGGTTTTAAATAATTATGTGATGTATCTTTTTATTATTTTTTATGGAAGAAATTGATATCATTATTTTTACGAAAATAAAAGACAATGAAAAATATTTTTCATAGTCTCACTTCACAAATACATATACTCTTAAAAATTGTGAGTGTTAATTAAATTTGGCCTTTTATTTCTATCTTATATTTATTTACTTTTGCCTAGCCAATAATATTGATTTCACTTTTATAAGTCACAATTACGGAAATATATGTGTGTGTGTGTGTTGTAAGTTGAAGGCTTTTCTTTACTCAAAAGGTATGTAAATAGATATAAAAATGCATGTGGCCTCACCCTGACTTGTCTTGTTAACCGATGCTATTACTATGCTACAAACAAAAATAAATATACCCAACTGAGAGGTCCACACCCTGATAGGCCTTATACAACAAAAACAAAAAGAACTAGAAAGACACGAGTTACCATAGTTTGTCACCAGAAGTGATAGAAGCAAGATTGTCTAGCCTCATTCCCAGTGGAGGAGGAGGGCATCATAAACAGTGGACATGTTTCTCAAAGGGAGAAAGCCATGTTTCTAGCTTCTCTATATTGTCATCCAAGAGTTTTTGACCAAGCAAAACAACCACAATTCTCTCATGGATGTGGCATTGAAGATAATGGATTTGGTCCAGCATGGCCATAACAGCCTTATGGTCTTCCCAATTGAAGCTATCAGGCATTTCCAATTTGTCCCTGAAAGATTGGAACATCTACTCGAAGGATGAAGTGCTCCTCTTTCGACCAACTATTGCACGTCAAGACCACCTCACATTTCCCGACCTACTACTTCACCCCCATGAATTAAGACCTCGACCACGACCTATACCCCTCCTCATGTTTCTTACTCCACGCTTTCCCTGTGATAGGACCCTACCACCCCTTCCATCCAGAGAACTTATCCTCAATCTTCTACCACCCTGGGGTCCTACAGGCTCACTCATCCCCTCGCAGAGCTTGAATGATTCCATATTCGCCAGCAAAGAAGCTATGAACCAAAATCATAACCAACATCCAGTCAGTCAAACCTTGAACCATGCCACCAACAATAGTGTACTCTACCATCCAGCTGACCCCCACTACAATCTCTACACTCTACATGATAGGTAGAAAAGGCACAACGCCCCGGCCCCATAGGTCTCCACTACCCGAATTCGCCATGAATATGTCACAAATCCAGACCAACACTACCAAACTATCACACACCTATAGACCACAAAGGAAAATCACTCGACTGAAAGCAAGGAAGGACGAATATCCAGAATCTCAGAAGCTTGACTGACACAAATGCAGGTGATATATCGGAGGTTCATTGCATGAAGCCCCCATGATATCGTAAATTATTTTGATTTTTATTTTATCCAATACCATATTTATTTTTTTCTACTTATGTTTTGAAGTGATATTAGATGTATTTCCTCATCCTATAGTAATTGTAAAGTGTTTGTTAGCATCCATTGACATGAATGCCTCCAGTTACTACATTTCCACCCACTTTTGGAAGTCATATTAGATTCCTTTCCTTATACTATAGAAATTGTAAAGTGATTGTTTTCATTCATTTATATGAGTGTCTCCATTCATTTTTGTGAGTTCTTCAATCATTAAGATTAATCTCCATTTCAATTTAACTAACATATATTCAAATCATGAATTTTATTTATTAATATGAGATTGTTAAATAATCCATTTTAGCTATAAAAACAATGAAAATAAATAGATTTAACTTAATTGTAATTAAGAAAAGATAGTATACTTATTGTAAATATGGAAACAAAATCATAAATTTAAGGTTTCAAATTTAAAACACTTATGATAATGAAATTAATAAAAACATTTCAATGTAATTAATCATTAGAGGTTGTATTATTGGGAAGAGGAGCATTATCGTCTAATAGGCTAGTTTGTACAGAACGATTTTGGGACCCTTCACTTTGTGAACATCTACAGACTTACCAATTACTTTTCGTTCCAACCTATTTCAGTAAACTTACATGAATGATATACTATGTATGACATAAGTTATTACAGGGTATTTTTAGGAAATTCCATAATGAAAAAATATAAAAATAAAGGATAGACTACTAATAGATGATTTTAAAACATATAAATCACTCACAATAAGTTGATGTACAGCTACATAATTTCATATAACATTCTACTAGAAATGTTCGAGATGTTAAATTAAAAAGAGTTCAAAGGATATGTTTTTTTTAAGAGGAAATACATACTAAATTGGTTTATATATATGTAATTCCATGCAACATTTTATGGGAAATTTTTATCTCGGGTGTTAGATTAAAAATAGTCCAAAAGATATATATATATATATATATATATATATATATATATATATATAATAATATATATATATATAGAGAGAGAGAGAAGAGAGAAGAGGAGAGAGAGAGAGAGAGAAATGTTTTTTATATAGTTTACTCTAAAAAATTGAGTGTATATACTTATTTTTCCTTAACCATTAATTCCTTGAAAAGATATAAACTTTGAATCTTTATTATCCTAACTCTATACTCTTACAAGAGTATTTGTATAATGGATGTATAGGGAAGAAATGAATCTGGGTAGTTAAAGATAAAGGTTATGATATGTACACTTGTACAAAGAGAGAAACTAAATGAAAATTTATAGGTAAACTGAATGGAAGGAGTCATGACCTAATAGGAATATTTTAGGTGGCCAAATCATTTTAGGTAGCAGTCATAAAAACATGGTATGTGAATTGAAGAAGTAGTCATATGACATAAAAGGACTAAGAGATTTGTGTTACTCTAACTACTAGTGGATAGATAATCAAATATGAAGTAGAGTCATTACCATCACCTGTATGAAAACCTCTTTCTAAAATGAAATCATACATTAGCATATGTAACTAGGAACATGGTATATGCTATTAAACTAGTAGTAGAATTTTAGTAAACATTATCCTTATGATACGACCATAGAGGACATTGGAAGAGACACTCATATATAGAAAATGTAATAGAGGAACACAAAATGAGAAAAGGAAGGAACTACATAGTAATGAATAATAGGCCTCAAATTAAATTCATTGGATATATATATATATATATATATATATATTATATATATTTTTATATATATATATTTTTGTTTATATATATATATATCTATATATATTATATAGATATTTATATTGATTACTTGCGCATTCGCCCTTAGATTATTAGAGACTTTTACAGAAGTTAAGGTTCTTCGAAAGATTTAGACCCTATATAGTTTTCCTAGAAGGAAATTAAGCTAACAACCCTGATTGGGTTTTGTATATAAATTCCTATAAATAAATCAACACTTATTCTGCATCATACTGAACGAGCAGTCTGGATAGTTAAATCAGAAAATAAAGCGACCATCCACGAGGTAGTTGGGCCACGAGGTAGTTGGGTTAATTACAATTTCCTTTCCAACGTGGAAACTAGACATTTGATTGGTCATTAAGGTTGCATGGTAAGAGGAACATTAACAAAAAAATGTATTTAACTCAAAATACACTGTGTAATGTGTACCTATCATGAAATAAAAACACTAGAAATTATATTATAAACAAGAGTCGAGCGTTATTCAGAAACAAATACTACCTAGATAATATTTTCCAGAAACAAATACTACCTAGATAATATTTTCCATTAGACGACTGCCGACCCTATTAGACATATTATCAGAAAGTAAGATTAAGTGAACCTACGGTAATGTTTGAAAACCCGAATTAAAACCAAAAAAGAAATTGAAAGTCGTAAATCTGAGACTAATTGAGAATTGTTAATTTCAAAGTAGTTGAACAAGACAAGGTTATAAAAACCAAATTTTCTCTTAAACAAAGTAAACCAAAGAAAAAACTATCACAATGTTTGAGTACGTGTGCCTATACGGTGCAAGCTCACCTCAAATGGACATAATAAGGGTGCAAGCTCACCTCAAATGGACATGATAAGGGTGCCAACTATGGTAGTTAATTAGAACCAAAGTGTGTAGTTCAAAACCTCAAGACTCACCAAATATTACAGAGAGTACCCAACTACTATAAAAAGTACTTACAAATACATCAAGCAACATCGTATGGGGATTTAGAAGAAAATTGAATCAAATAAAGGAAAATAGTGAAAAAAAATATTAACTTATTTCCATACATGAAATGATTGTAAATTAGGTAAGGAGAAGGAATAAATGTGCTAATAAGAAGATATGAGACCCAAATTGTCAGTCACTAAAAAATCCTTGCCAAGTCATTGTGCCACCACGGAAACCACGGTGTTATACACCATACCAAACTTAAATAGAATGTTTTTGGAAACACAAAAATGCAGGCGTCACTCTTTATTTATCGTATGGTCGGTAAGATCTAAGAAAACTTTGATGGAAAAGTCTAATCACCTCATCCGTCCACGAGGAAGTGTCAATCTGCACATCAAAAATATGATTTAATAGAGAGCATAGAGAAAAATAATAATAATACAAATAATTTACCAGAGGAACCCTAAAAAAAGGAATCAACTGATATAATACAACTGTAAAAAACAGACCTTATCAACAACCATGGAGATATTTGGTGCCAAATAGCATAGAGGAGAATAGTTGAACCAAACTTTGTCTTGCGTGTAAGTTAAGTTGAATGGAACTGGAAGAATAGGGTATGACAGTTAGGGTTGTCCTAATTCAACGTGAGCCCTTCATTTACATAAACCTAATCATTACCCGAGGAACCCTAAAAAAAGGAATCAACTGATATAATACAACTATAAAAAACAGACCATATCAACAACCATGGAGATATTTGGTGCCAAATAGCATAGAGGAGAATAGTTGAACCAAACTCTGTCCTGCCTGTAAGTTAAGTTGAATGGAACTCGAAGAATAGGGTATGACAGTTAGGGTTGTCCTAATTCAACCCGAGCCCTTCATTTACATAAACCTAATCATTTCCAGTTAAAAATGAACAGGGAAATCACGTGTACAAGGGTAAGGAGGCCTATGCCTGCAACAAGAACCATAATGTGAGCAACCAGTATCTGAAACCTACAATTTCATATGTCCTACCACCTACTTGAAAACACCATAATACAGTCAGAGAAATACCATAATACAGTAAGAGAAATAGAGAAGAAACAAAACGAGAGACAAATGAAATGAGAATGTGTTGAATGCATACAAGAGACAAGGATAGGGTCCCTGAAATTTATTTAAAGGCCTTACCACAGATATTGTTGGAGAGGGGGTACAGGTTCCACAGAATCCTCTTGAAAAAATTGAGTTTCCAGGATACTTGAAATTTTCATGATGGTGGCCACCAGGCATGACACCATTCCAGAATAGCGAAAACACCAAATGAGGAAGACAAGACTGCAAGACATAGGGTTAGGTTTATCGAGAGGAATCCTCACCATTGGAATTATGGAACCCATCTCCACCGCCCATAATCACCATCACATGGACATGACATGATCCAGAAGGACATGTCGAGTTTTGATTCGATCACAAAATTCAAGAAAATACCTATCGAACTGTATAGTTCCACCTTGATTCGATTATGAACGGAGTCAAGTACAAAATTCCAAAGACATGCATAACAATAAATATATAACAATCAAAACAGTACTTTAAGTTTCCTAAGCACCAAGGCATAGAATCACATAGATAGAAATAGAATAATGTTGTTTATATTTCCAACTAGTCCCTCAATATTAATATGTCTTGGAGTTAGATTAACTTCTTTTAGCAACAGAATATTGGTGAGATTAGAGCTAATGATTTTAAGGAAATGCTTAATTGAAAATACTTTGTGTACACATATCCATGAGCATTGTAAATTCACCAACCCTTAACAAAAAAAGGATTTTTGAAATGCAGGTACGTAAATCCATGTTTGCAAGAAATATAGAGAAGATTTTGGAAATACCTTGGTTTTTTCTTCCATAAAAAATAAGAACAAATTATTTCTAACCACCTTATGACATGCCATTTCACTATAAAAGTGTGAAAAATGGTCAATGGCCTTACAAATGGTAAGGGAAAGTGGGAAGGTTCCAATGTATAGAAAGAAACGAAGTCTTTGTTGATGTGAAGGAACTAGGAAGCACTTCTAATTCTTATGGTTTTAGATTATGAAAATTCTTTGGCTTAAATCACATGATAGTATATTTGTCTACGTGTTTCGAACCAACAAGTGTGTGTGGTTCATTGCCAGGACAAGTTGAAGAACCAGATCATGGCTTCATATTAAATAGGGAGAGGAGATCATCCAATGGCTAGGTTTGACTAAAAAATAGCTATATTAGGTCAGAGTTTGATAAACAGCTAGATTTGACATTCGAATTGTTTGATTATATAATATTATTATGCTAAAATATTATTATAACACTTATTGTATGTAATTTATGTGAAAAGATGATAACAAGATTAGGGAAAATAACTAGAAATAATATATCTAGGGACAATAATTGAAATAAATAATAATAATTACTATCCTATTATTCTAATAATGTTATAGTGTTAATATTCTTGTTAATGACTTGTGTAAATAATTAAAATAAATTTAAATAAATCTATGGATATTATTAATAATAACTAAAAAGATCTTATAATAGACCATTTAGATTAGTATTACTATCACAATTATTATTATATTAATATTATTACCATTGGTATTAAAAGTAAAATTTTAGATGATAATGGTATCTTACTAACAATGGATAGGGTATCAAATTATTAGTAATATACTAGGAACCTGTGTTACTTGTCTTAGGGAAATTAGCAATTGTAAGGATAATATTAGAATTAAATTAAGGGATGGGTAAATAATTAACATAAATTTAATAGAACATAAATTAGTTATTTAAATATCTTATACTATATAATTTTACCCTGAAGGAATGAAAAGGATTAAAATAAACCAAGGAAGAAGGTTAAAGAAAGAAGGTTAAAGGAAATCAAGAGGAAGACTCTAGAAAAAACTACTAAAAGAGGGCGGGGAGGAAGGGGAGGAAACAACTAGGAGGTGAGATCTGGGATCTAGCATTTGTTGATCTTCCAACCATCATCTCTATTCAGATTGATTGGCCTTTTTTCAATCTCAATGGATTTCTATGGTTTTCTATTCTTTCGGCTACTCGGGTGAGAATAAATGCTTTTGTTTATAATGATGAGCTCTTGTCATAATCCATAATTTTGTATATAATCAAAGGTTCTTAGTAAGTATTAAAGGGGGGGGAATAAAAATATAGAAGGCAATGTATGATTCCCTCGAGAGCGTGGAATGTGAAGATATACCAATAACAATGCAAGACTAAGAAATAGAATACTTATTTTGAGTTAACAACTAGAAATAAAGTAGTATCTAGTGTTAAAGATATTGTGTATTTATAATGAGATGAATGGTAGAAATGAATCTCAAGTTGTATAGATTTTTTCTAAAAAAATATGGATTTGATGGATTTCTAAATATAGTTATGTTTGTGTAAGCATGTTATGAGGGAGGATAATATGGATGCCAATCACCTGTAAAGTAAGGATGTGAAAGTCATGCAAGATTTATGAATATGGTAGAGTTGTAATAACAAGAATCAAGATGAGTCGTTCAAGATATATCCTTTTCACTCTAAGAGCATCAATTCAACCTATTTTTTGGAGGCTTTTATCCTCTAGTTCTAAGAATATATAGTGCAATATATCTAAATTCTATTGTCTTTTTTGAAGCCCAAAAAAGTTTTAAAGAATTATGTGATGTACCTTTTTATTATTATTTCATGGATAATGTTTTTTTCGTGTGAGAAGAAAACCAACAATGGAAAATTGTTTAGCCACACTTCACAAATATAGATACTCTTAAAAATTATCAGTGTTAATCATATTTAACCTTTCATTTCCCTATAACAAATATTTATTTTTCCTTATGAGTAACACTAATATCATTTTGATAAGTAACAATTATGAAATGAGTCTCTTTTATCAATTATGGAAAAATACAAACTTTTTCCATATATATAAAAGCAATGGAAAATTTTTATCTTTTCTTTTGCTCATAAATATACTTGCTTTTAAATATTGTAAATGTTTTTTAATTTTGATTTTTATGAAATACCAATTTTCTTTCTTTTTTCACCTTTTTTTAAGAGTGATATTGCATTTTCTTCATTATGATATAGCAATTTCAATCTGTAGCTTTTAAAAATATAAAAATCACTCAGAATAAACATATAAAATTCGCTCATAATAAATGGATGGACATCTACCTGGTCCCATATCACATTGCATGAGAAAGTAGGAGATGTCAAATTAAAAAGAGTCCAATTATGTATATGAAAGCTGCAATATCCAAAATTTCTTTCTATTCCAGAGGACAGCATCTCATTGAACAAGTACGCATTTAGTTTGGCTAAAAGGAGGGAGTTAATTTGTTAATTTGTGAAGATCAACCCTAAACCACTTGAAGACAATTCAGTTTATTGGAGGATTTCTACTCTCTTACATCTCAGAACTACATTTCTCATACGCCATTCATTGGACGACAGGTAAATGTGTGTTTTAAAGAAGAGCAAAAGAAGGCTTGATGCGAGTTTGAAAACTAACAGTTGCTCTTTAATTAACAAGAATGATTAATAGACCAATGTTCATACACAATGTGTTGCCTGCAAAGGAATGCGCTCAGAATATTAATTTGCAAACTAAAAGTTGCTCTCCAATTAACAAAAATGATGGATCAAGCAGACCATTAAGAGACCAAGGTTTATACACAACGTGTTGCGGATTTTTTTTTACTTCTGCACTGCATTTATTTTGACTAATAATAGGAACCAGTCCTATGTTTTCAGCAAGGCTTTTGCATATCGACTAAGAAAAGATATTCAAACAGAATCACAAGAGATGTATGAGGTCATAGTGTAGCTAGAATTTGAAAATAATCATTAAATATCACCGAAGCCTTGCACTTGCTCTTATAGATCACATAGAGAAAAACCCTAGTATCTTAATTCTATGAATAGCATTGCGCCAGATATCTCCAATAAACTATAGGAATTTTTTGAATTTGCTAGGAACAATACACCTGCCTGCAAAACATTGTTGAAGAAATACAATCAACGCAAGAATTGGTGCTCCAAAATCGATCACAATATCCCAGGCGGTCGAGTAGAAATCCAAGTCTGGATTGGCAAATAAATAAGAACTGCGGTACAATGGTATAACCCGACATGAATCATATAAATGTGGAATGGAACGTGCCAGTGCGATTCCAATGTAAAAGTATGATACCAAAATTATCATTTTTGTGTAACTAAACAAGTTTACCAGAATTTGTGGTAGCAAAAATCCATCAAGGATGACGCCTGCATAAGCTCTAAAATTTTGCCACACAGCTAGATTATTATTGTTGAGAAAGAAATGTTTGCTCTTAGAATGTAATGCCCTAGAAAGATGATGAAGAAGATAAGCTATTAGACCTCCAAAAGCTATATAAAGAACCTTTGCTTCCAAGAACCATGCTATCTTCGCATGTGGCACAACAAGTCGGGCAGTCGAAACTGATGGAAAAATATTTGGTGAATTTGATTTTCGTTTTCCATGAGGGGAGAGGTAGAGAGTTAAGAATTTCACGAAGCTACTTTCATCAAGAAACTAGGTTTGCGCCATAACCAAGCAGATTTAATGAATACTCACTGGAAATATAATAGGATAGGTTTGGAGCAACACACTAAAAATTTAATATTCATTTCTTGAACATGAAAAATGCATCTACATGAGACTGCGGCTCATTTACAAAGTAAAATAAGAACAAAGATTTAAACTTACGTCACAACACTACACACTAAAACAGAGTAAGTCGTCGTTTTATGCGCCCACCAAAAATTGCTCCACAATTTTCTCCACATAGACTTGCGCTCTTTTTTTACTTCTTACACTCTAACCTCTCTACACAGTCTTACCTTTCTATGCTCTTACCATTAAAATGAATTTTTCCATTCATATTTAACTCAACAGACAATTTTACATTTAATTCATAACAGAGAAAAATTAATTATGATGTTTTTGTTGAGTGTGATCAAAGTCCCGCAGGTGTTTTTGTAGTCTGGGCAAGGTTTTTGAATTAATGCTTTCCGATATCAGTTTACCTAAGTACATGAATTCTTTAAATTCCATTTTTGAGTTTCTGAATGGTTCGTGTCTGGCTTCGGTCCTTCTATCTTCACACTGAGACGCAACCTACAAAAATGTCTTCAAGTAGAGACACAACCTGCAAAAGGTACGTCTGACAGGTATGGCTCTTGTCCAAATGTTTATTGCAGTGGTTGGGATTATTATTTCCAACACTCCCCCTTGATCACAACTACCGCCATTGACAATTCCCAAACAGTGTTTGAGATAAACAAAATTTTCTCCTGCCAATGGATTTGTGAAAATATCAGCAAGATGTTCCTCTGACCTGCAGTGCTACAACACAATTTCATCATTGTTAATCAACTCTCTAATAAAATGATATTTAGCATCAATATGCTTAGTCCTTTTGTGGAAGACAAAATTCTTTGACAATGCAATTGCTGAGATGTTGTCGCAGAAAATAGTTGTTGCACCCTCTTGGTCATGACGAAGATCCATCAACATCTTTCTCATCCAAACTACCTAACACACTATTGCTATTGCTGCAACATATTCAGCTTTTGTTGTTGACAGTGATACTATTGGCTGCTTCTCGAAGGCCCATGAAATGGCTCCAGAACCCAAATGGAAAACATATCTAGACGTGTTCTTTCTGTCATCGACACTGCCTTCCCAATCATTATCAGTGTAACCAACCAGCTTAAAATCACTGGTTGCTATGTACAAAATGTCATGTTGTTTTGTCCCATTGACATACCTAGAATCCTTTTTGCTGCTTGCCAATGTGTCTCCTTGGGTGTCTCCATGAAGCTTGACACCAAACTTACTGCATACGTTATATCTGGCCTAGTGGCAGTGAAATACATCAGGCTACCTATCGTGTTTTAGTATAATGTTGGATTGACATTGTGCTACAATCTTCTTTGCTCAACTTCAACCCTATGACAGTTCGAGTTGATGCACACTTACTGTTCTGCATTTTAAACCTCTCCAAAATTTCAGCCACATACTTTTGCCTGAGAGATAAAAATGACATTTTCTGTTTGCTTCACTTCTATGCCCAGAAAATATCTTAGCAATCCCTAGTCAGTCATCTCAAACTCACTCTTCATTACTTGTTTAAAATCAGCGATGAGGAAACCATCATTGCCTGTAAAGATCAAATCATCTACATATAAGACGATAATGAGAATCTTACCTTTGCTCTCTTTGATGTAGAGAGTAGGCTCACCGTCACATTTGTCGAAACCATTGTCCAACAAGTAAGCATCTACCCTACTTTACCATGCGTGCAGTGCTTGCTTCAACCCATAAAGAGATTTCTTCAACCAATACTCTTTGTCTTCTTGTCCTTCAATCTCATAACCAGGCGGTTGCATGACATACACTTTCTCTTTTAGCACTCCATTCAAGAATGCTAACTTTACGTCCATCTGATACACTATCCATTTATGTTGCACGATAATCGTTACAACTCTTTGCACTATCTCCATCCATGCGACTGGCGTGAACATCTCTGAGTAATCTCTTCCATGCTGCTACTTGTATCCTTTGACAACTACCCTTGCTTTATGCCTTTCAATCTTTCCCTCAATGTTGCTTTTGGTCTTATATACCCACTTCACTCTAGTGATATGTTTTCCTTTCAGAAGGCTCACTAACTCCCATGCGTGATTCCCTTCTATTGCTTCTATTTCTTCCTCCAATGCTGCAACCCATTTTTCTTCTTTGACTGCATCTTCAAAGTGGATTGGGTCATCTACATGACAAAATAATGCAACTAAGGAATTTAGACCTACGCTACTATCAACTTCATCTTGCTCATAAATTTCATTTAAATTTATGAATTTTGGCCTTCTTGTGCTCATTGAAGATGCGCTTGATATGTCACTTGGTGTCGTGCTTCATGGTGTGCTTGGAGAAACACTTTCTTGGCTGCACAAAACTGTCCTGTTATTTGTTGATGGAGTTGCTTGTTGCCTGGTTTACTGCGTTTGAATAGGAGTAGGAATCAGAGTTGAGGAATTACTTGCTACTATTAATTCCTCTTTCTCCTCATTTGGTATGCATGCTTTGACATTGACTATCTTTTCTAAACTTCCATCCCATGCTTTCTCTTCTATGAACTGCACATCTTTGCTGATTATGACTTTCTTGGTTAATGGATTGTATAGTTTGTATACCTTGGATTCATCGTTGTATTGAACAAATATGCATTTCTACCCTTTACTATCCAACTTCTTTCTCAACTCATCCGGGACATGTGCATAAGCCACACATCCAAAAACTCTCATGTGAGTCACACTATGCTTTCTTCCACTTCATGCCTCTTTAGGAGCAATGTTTTTGACACTTTTGGTTGGACATCTATTCAAGATATATGCTGCAAACGTAGTAGCTTTAGCCCAATATTCATTTGGAAAATGCTTTGCCTTCAACATACTCCTTGCCATCTCCATAATGGTCCTATTTTTACTTTCTGCCACACCATTCTACTGCGGTGTGTATCTTGTTGTAAACTTCTTGTGAATTCCATGCTCCCTACAAAATTGAAGGAAGTTATTTGAGATGTTTTCTCCACCTTTGTCTGTCCTAAGGACTTTGATGTAGTGTCCACTTTGCTTTTCAACAAGAGCCTTGTATTGGTGAAAATGATCAAACACTTCATTTTTCTATTTTAGCAGAAAGACCCATGTCTTCCTTGTGTAGTCATCTATGAAGGTCAATACATAGTGGCTGCCACCAATTGATGGTGTTTGCATTGGTCCACATAGGTCTAAGTGGAAAATCTCCAAAGGTGCCTTTGCCCTCACTGACTTTCTTGTTGGAAATGTCTCTCTATGTTGCTTTCCCAAAATAGATCCTTCACATATGTTGTCTGGTTTTTCTATGAGTGGTAAACCCTTCACCATGCCTTTTCTATAAAGCAAATTCAAACCTCAAAAGTTGAGATGTCCAAATATCAAGTGCCATAACCATTTTTCATCTTTTACCTCTCCTTCAAAGTTTACTTGTGTGATAGCTGCCTATTTTCTTCCATTCTCTTGTGAGTTCATTGATAGTTGTGCTTGTGCACCTTCTTTCTGCAAATCTGATTTTATTTTTAGGGAAAACATTCTATTGCCTATCATTTGAACCTTTGCAATCAACTGTCTACTTGGAGGCCTATCCAAAATTGTGCACACATCATTTTTGAAGGAGACGTTGTAGCCTTTCTGCGTGAGCTATCCGACGCTCATGAGATTATGTTTCAGACTGGGCACAAAGTAAACATTAGAGATGTATTTCTTCTCCCCCTTCTTTGTCAGGATATTAACTCTACCTTTTCCAATGACAAAGACTTTGCTATCAGTCCCTAATGTCACTTTAGATTTCACACTTTCATCTAGATTAGAAAACATTTCTATGTTTCCTAACATGTGGTTGCTACACCCTGAATCTAAGTATCATATATCACTCTCTTTTTCTTGTGCTACATTACATGCTAAAAACATGGTATCATTGTTCTAATTTTCTCTTGTGAAATTTACACTTGGTTTGTTACTAATATCATATTGCTTCTTTCTACATTCATTTGCATAATGACCATACCTCTTACAATAATAACATTGAACTTGAGAATTATCATACCTCTGACCTTGTGCTTGATTTTTGCTTGGGCCTTGACTTGGATTTTGATTTTTGCCTCTTCCATTTGAGCTCGAAGGGCTGCTTCTTCCACCTCTGTGTGGGCTTCTTCCTCTTCCTCTAGCATATGATCTTCCTCTGCCTTGACCTTGACCAAATGATAATTGTGTCTTGAAGGCATGCTCCAATGAGGAGCTTGTTGCTCTATTCAGTCTATGTTCATGAGAAATTAGTGATGCATTAAGCTCATCCAATGTGAACTATGAGAGATCACTTGTCTCTTCTATGGCCACAACAATGGCCTCAAACCTTGTTGGTAGAATTCTTAAAATTTTCTCAACTATTCTTCTTTCCTCAAGTGTCTCACCATGAGACCTGATTTGAGTAACCAACCCACTTACATGTGTAAAAAATGAGTCTATATTATTATACTCTTTCATACAAAGTGTTTCAAAATCTCTCCTCAACATTTGCAGCTTCGCTGTTTTGACTTTTGCCATGCCTTGGTAGGATGTCTGGAGGATGCCCCATGCTTGCTTGGACTTCGTTGTTGCTGCAACGCTTGGGAAAATACTTTCATGAACTTCTTGAATAATATAAAACAGGGCTTTTGAATCCTTTTTCCTGTTGTCCCTTAACACATCTCTTTCTTGTTGAGATAAAGCATTGTACACTGTTGCATCTGCTGGTTCTTGAAAACCATTCTCCACCAAATCCAAAATGTCTTGAGAATAGGGCCTTCATTGTGATAGCCCAATAATCATAATTATTCCATTAAACTGAGGTATTTCAGGATTAGTCAAACTTGTGCTTGATGTTTCCATTTATGAGCATAAAAAAAACTTTCTACGTGCTGGTAAAAATGGTAAAAAGCAATGCGCACTCAAAAAAAATTTCACTGTTAGTAAAAACACTTGTTTTTACACTAACATAGTTTAACCCGCTCTGATACCATGTTGGAAAAAATTTTGGCGAATTTGATTTTAACTTTCGCAGAGGGGAAAGACAGAGAGTTAAGACTTTAGCGAAGCTACTTTCATGAAGAAACTAGGTTCGTGCACCAAGAAGCAGATTTCAGGGAGCTACCTTGGCAAACCGCCAGGTTAATTTCACAGTCTTGAATTTCACACACTGCTGAACTAATCTAGAGACTTAATGAATACTCACAAGAAATACACGATAGGTTTGGAGCAACACACTAAAAACTTAATATTCATTTCTTGAACATGAAAAATACATTTACATGAGACTGAGGGTCATTTACAAAGTAAAATAAGATTTTACAGAGATTTGAACTTACGCGCAATACAACAGTAAAACATTGTTGTTTTACACGCCCACCAAAAATTGCTCCACAATTTCTCCAGAGAGACTTGCATTCTTTTCTTACTTCTTACTCTCTAAACTCTCTACACAATCTTACCTTTCTACCCTCTTACCATAATAATGGATTTTTACATTCATATTTGACTCAACAAACAATTTTACATTTAATTCATGATAGAGAGAAATTAATTCGGATGTTGTTGTTGAGTGTGATCAAAGTCTAGCAGGTGTTTCTTGAATGTGGGCAAGGTTGTTGAATTAATGCTTGCCCATATCAGTTTACCTAAGTACATAAATTATTTAAATGTGTTTTCTGAGTTTTTGAATGGTTCGTGTCTGGCTTCGGTCCTTTTATCTTCACGCTAAGACGCAAACTGCAAAAATGTTTTCAAGCAGAGACGCAAACTACAGAAGGTACGTCTGACAAGTATGGTCTTGTTGCAGTGGTTGGGATTACTATTTCCAGAGTAAACTAATTGAAGAAGTCGAATCTGCAAAAGAAATACTATGATCGTCATTATTTGAACTACGATTCCATTCATTTCTAACCACCCGCCCCAGAATTGCAAGATATTCTTCCCCTTCTGGTTCGTGAAAAATGCTTCAAAACTGAGTAAGGAATCAGATGCCCTAAAGGCAAGCGCAGTGTGTGTCAACAAAGAGACAAATGGTAGTACATTTGGATGTCTCCTAATGTGTAAGAGCTCGGTATAGATGACAACAACCATTAGTGAGAGAGAGACCAGCCCCATAATGATCTCCAAATCGTTTCTCCAAGTAGATTTTTCTACTTGGTCTTTGTAAATAGATGTTGATGACAATTTCATTGGCCTAAAATAGTGTGGATCCTTCTGTGACCCGAGACTAGTAATGTTGCCACTAATATCAGAATATAGCTCCGGATTTAAGGAAGCATAGTTGACCATTATATGAATTTCAGAATCCATATCCCCTTCAATATTTTTACTCCCAACATGCCGACATCCAATCATACACACTGATCCTATTAGAGGATTATATATTCCCTCTGCTAATATAGTTGACACATGTACAAATGAGGTTCTGGGTCCAACAGGTATCTCGAATTTTAAATTGAAGCTGACATTCAACGGGGCACCACCAGGATTAAATCCATTTGTAGCCAGAAGTTGCAAATCCATCTCGAATCTATTACCAATGGTAAATGGGTATGCATGGCCCTGCATTCTAAAATTTCTAGAGTTTTTAATGGCAACATGAAAAGCGAGATCCCCAAAAGAGGACCCCTCTAGGTACCATCTTACCGAAGACATCTCGCTGCCCGTAAATGTCTTATTACAAAATTTGCCCACCTGTTCAAGTTTAGTCTACTTGTACTGAACAATGGGAAAATTAGTGATATTTCCCATTCCCCCATCGATTCCAGTAGGGCCTTTGAATGTGAAAGTCTTAAAATTTCCCTTCTGGCTCTCAACGTGTCTGACAACCATATATCTATCCACAACGGTTAAAGCTGTCGGAAACTACATAGAAATGTTGATATCACAATCCTCCTCCTGAGACAATACGTTTCCACCATTTTGAATATGGCAGGCTACCAAACACAATTGATCCCTTTCAGCATCCCATTCACCCTCCCCAATCAAAATGGTCTCTAGGAGGGTAAACCTACACCCTGAATTCCATAGATTGGAGAATCGGAAATACGCACTCACTTGCCCTTGTGGGGTACATTTCAATTTCTTAACAAACACATTGTTCGGAAGTGATTCTCATTGACTCACATTGAAGGGACTACAATCACTTCCACTATACCCAGGGTTCCAAAAAAATATCTAGAGGCCTTCTAACCTAGTCCAAATTACAGAGACTGCTGCCACTGTTCAAGATATGTTTATTTGTATATAACACTTCAGGCAGCTTTTTAACTGAGAAAACCCTTTTGGCATCATCCACCCTAGTGTACTCATAAAACCTATCATACGTTGCATATATCGATATGGGTTCGAACAACTTCTCTCTGTCTAAACTCTCTATTGTCTCGTTAATCAGATTACTCACCAAGGTGCTCGTAGTGGGATAAGAAAAAGCCAAGAAAGTTGTGTGGGAACCTTTGACAAAGTACCTGTGGGCCAATCCCACGGTGCACATCCTCGTTTCAAATGAATTAGAGTGGAAACCCTACGCAAAGATGGCAAAAGCCTGACCTCTCGGCATTGACCGCGGCGGGCTAGCCGGCATGAAATGGGATGGTGGCCTTTGAAAGCGATGATTGATAGCATCTACTCCGCTGTGGACCGTTAAATGCCCCTTGATTTTGAGCACATCTTCCCGCTCAGTTTGCCACACATCAGAGACGGAAAACGACACGCAATTGGTTCTTGTGAGGGCACTATGGTTAAAGATCGAACCTCCTCCCTCGTACCAACCCTGGTAAAAGCTCAGTGCTTTGGCTTCTTCGTTGAGGAAGCCCCCTTCTCTGATGACGGCTTTTGGCGCAGGAACGAAATCCTGGCAGTCTTTGGAGTACAGTTCATAGTATAGTGAAGTGTTTATTCCTCCTATGACAGCCAGCATTGAGGCGTTTACCGGGGTTTCTCCCATGACAGCCAACGGAATCAAGATAACCCAGATGGAATTTGAGCCCCTGAATCTGTGTAAATGACCCATGGGTTCAGATTTGGTTATTATAGCACCTTCCCAACAATTCTTAAACTGTAATTCTGAATGCAATATTCATTTTGTGCTTTCTTTTTTTCGCGGCGAATGAGTGCCAAGTCTTCTTGAAAACAAAGCGAGTGCAAAGTCATTTGAAATCTTTTTCATTCCGAGAGTGAAGCACTGAATTTATATTCAATCTTGGAAATCCGTTTGAATTGGGGTTCAACGGGAAATAATTGTTGAAGATTTGGCGAATAAGTCGTTGAACAGTCAAATTATTATATCAAACCTTCATATGATATTTTTTGTAAATCTGGAATTTAATATTAAAAAATAAATTTCAAATATAATATGATTTAGAAATTCTCTTTTCAAATAATGAAAATATACTTTTTCCATCTCACAAATTAATTAAATATCTCAACCTATTATAATTCCAATGATGAACTCTTGACATTTGCTTTAACTTAACCGTAAGACAAATATTGCAATGAAATGAAATAGAGACAAACTATACATTTACTAATAATTATATATTATAATTGCAATTATGAACGCTTGGCATTCGCTTTAACTTAACCATAAAACAAATATTGCAATGAAATGAAATAGAGACATGTTATACATTTAACTAATAATTATAATAAGTTTATAACAATTGATAATAATATTAAGATTTATTAATAATAATATTAAAAATTTAAATAAGAAGTTAAATATTATTTTTATAATAATAATATTTTAATATATAAATATTAAAAGTTTATTATTATTTTATTTATATTTTTTAATAATATAATTATATTTAACTATGCTTAAATTAGCTCAAAATGGTCAACCTAAAAAAATTTATAGTTCTTCCGATAGAATCGTGTTCATTTGAATACGAATCGGCAGCTTCTACCATACTTCACTGCTAAGTTAAGCAGACAGCATTATACACGAACGTTACTAAGCGTATAAATAATTCCTCAACTCACACTAGGAAAAGATATAGTTATACTTCATATTCCATATGCTTTTAGATTCATTCAACTTACACTATTTTTCATATATATACGTACTCTTACATTCACTTAATTTAGAATATTTTTTTTTATTTTAAATATTTATTTATTTATTTGATCAAATGTGGCGTTTCCTCAAATACATTTCATTGTTAGATATTTTAATTTAATAGTTTATTATTTAAGCTATCTTTTCATTCACATTTTTTTTTAAAGCCCTTTACAAACTAAAATTCAAATATAATTTGATTTAAAAATTCTTTATCAAATAATAAATAATAATGTTGGGTGAAACATGGAGGCCTAAGAACTATGAAAGTTATTATTATAGAGTAATTGTGTTTGGTAGATAACAAACTATTTCCAGATTCTAATATGGAGGCTTTACCTTTAAAGTAATTTTTTCCAGATTAATATGGAGGCTTTACCTTCAAAGTAATTTTTTTAAGTAATTTTTTTAATAACCGGGAAGTTAAAGAAAAACTTACAAGGTTGATTGTTCCCAGAATCTAAAATTTTGGCTTTTGGTATATTTTTTTTAATATAAACTTCTACATGTACTTTTATATTATTCTACCTATAATAATAATATTAATTAGGGAAGGAAAGACTTATTAATGTACAGGTTAAAGGGAACACTATGAGAATAAAAGCAACGAGTTATAAACTTAGATACAAATAAAGATAAAAGTGTTGTTCACAAGTAGAAAATAAAATAATTATCTTTCAAAATAGGTATCTTGTGTGGAATATTTATAAGTCATAAAAGTAAAGAATGAAAGAATAAATTTTGCATTATAAATATAAATATATTTATTAAGTTACTTGCTATGTGATTGATTTTGGAGTTGTCTATAATGCTATTTTTTGGAGATTGTGCTTGGTTCAAGTGTTATTAGTATATCTATGATGTATGTGTATGCTAGCTATATAACAAATGTTGCACTGATATGCTAGCACTCTAAAACTTAACATGTTAGATGGTTATTGAAGGGTCATTTGATTGAGGATAAATTTTATGAGTATCCATATTCTTTGTTAATGGATCAGCTCGAATAGTAATTAATTAACCCTTAAATCCTAATTTATAGTTGGTGATTATATTTTAAACATGATTTGTCTACTCATTAAATTAATAGAATTTTTATGAATTTGCAAGTTTCACTAACATATGAATCATTGTATCACATTTGAATGGTTGGGGAATGATTGCACAAAGTTTTAATTAACAGATAGAGGCGTAGGTTCATTGATAAACCAATTAAGACATGTTTTATGTTTTGTTTTCCTTTGATATTATTGTTGATATTTTCTGTTTAAACTAAAATAGGCAGAAATCTCTGTAGGTGACAACAATAGGAAATCTGTTGCTGGATTATCTCCAGGTTGTTGGGAGCAAATTAATGCATCCTAAATTTGATGTGAGAGCAGTTAGATTCTCTCTACTATAAAATAGGTTGTCATACGGATAGCTGGGAGAGATAGTGAGAGTTTCATTGATGTAATCTCCAAATTTTGATTAATATATTCTTGATGCCTATATTTGGTGGACGTAGCCCAGATTGGTTGGGTGAACCACGTTAATTACTGTTTTTATGTGCCTGTAAATTACTGTGTGTTTAATTAGTTTGATGTGCCTGAATTCCAACAATTATTAAAAAAAATTTATTGAATATATTTATGGATAATAGTTAATTTTGATTCTGTTATGAATATATAATTGTTATGTGGATAGGGATTTGCCTTTTGTATAATATTTTCTTATATTTTTAGTACATTTATGTTGATAGGTATATTTATTACATTTTAGAATATTTTTAATAGTATGTATAAATAAAAGGATCACATTTATTTTGAAATAGATTTGTCTTTTTTGTTTTTTAAATAAATTTATTAATTAAAAAATATGATATAAACAAGTATCATATGAAAAGAGTTATAGATTTTTTACTATATTGTATTGATGACTCGTGATTTTTGCCAATGGTATTTTTAATAAAATCTATCTACAAATTAAAATCTCAATAATAAGAGATGGTGATCTCACTATTAAGATATATTATATATATATATATATATATATATATATATATATATATAACAATAATTTTAAATAAAGCCATAACTAAATTAATTATTATCATTCTTAAAACATTAACAACCCTGACATAATTTTATTTCCATACTTAACATTTACCAACTATTTTTTTTAAATAAAAATGAAATTAAACTTAAATATTGTTTTATGTTTCGTCATACCCTTGTTTCTGTTTTTGTTATTTTTATATTAACTGTTTTTTGCTTATAATTCAATACATAGAAAGTTAAGTTAGATAAAAGATTTTTTTGATATATTTAGTAGTTACATTTTAAATTTATTAATATATATTTAGTAATTATATTTAAATTTATTGGTTTGATTATTTCAATTATAATTACAATTAAAATATAATAAATTGTTTATCACCTACTATAAATCTTCAAAAATTTGAAAAAATATTATAATATTCAAATGAGAACCAGAAATAATGTAAAATGCGTTTATCCTTATTTCAAAGATCGAAGCACTAATTTGAATTATTGCATTTGCAACCCGACATAAAATTTGAAAAAATATTATAATATTCAAATAATAATAAGAAGTGGTGTAAAATCTGTTTATCCTTATTTCAAAGATCGAAGCACTAATTTGAATTATTGCATCTGCAACCCGATATAATTCCTCCCTTGTGGAAATATTCTTGAATAGTTTGAAATTCATCTTCCACGCTTGTCGCTTCATATGTAAGGGTGGGATCTTGAACAACACCTAATATTACAAATGTTTTCACTTGGTTTCTGATTTAATATATTGACAATGTATGTCAATCTTTCTCCCTCCCCAATTTCATTCGATCTTGCCAGCCGCTGAAATCCTTTTAGAGATTCCTGTCCATTTAAAATTGAAATATTTAAAATTAACCCTAAAAGAAGAGAACCATATTCTACCATACTTCACTTCTAAGCTTACCAGCCAATATACGTCTGAGCTACTCATGGAGGTTACAAAGCATCTCAATACTTAGCTCAACTAGCACGGGCAAAAGGAAATAGTTATACTTGATATCGTATAAACATTTCAATCTATTCAACTTAGATTTTTTATTTTTATTTTTATTTTAATACATTTTCATAAATGTTTCATAATTTATATTTTATTTTCAATTTTTTCTTTCTTAAATTACAAATGTTTTATGATATAATCAATCTTAATGACGGAGCTCTGAAGTGGTATCCGAGCACCCCGACTTATAGGGTTGTACCCGCATGGACGCTGGAGGAGGCCCTCCCCCTCCTCTCTTTCCTAAGATCGACGCCTCCAAATGTCTTGTAGCTTCCGCTGGTAAGAGGAAAGTAAATCTGAATTTGCAAAAGCTTGTAAAAAAAAGTTGAATCCATCCCCTCCATTGAGGTGCCTGCGGAACACTCGTGCCAGACTGCGCTGAACCTAGCAGAACGTGGGCTCATTCGTCAATTTACGAGCCTCTAGCCCTCTCCCAAAGCTATCGATGGATGGGTCCAGCAAAACTGGAGGCCCCTTGTCTCTAAAGGACTCCAAAATCATCTATTAGGGAGAGGCTATTATGTTTTTGTCTTCGACTCAACTGAAGATTGAGACCTCATTGTCCGAAATAGTCCATATTTCATGGGCCCCTAAGAGTTCTATCGAAATAAATGGATGCCAGACATTGATCCTTCCCAGGATATTCCTTCAGCCGTTCCTATCTGGGTAAGGTTACCCCACCTCCCTCTTCATTTCTGGAACTCGAAATTTATGGAAACCATCAGGAAAAAACTGAGCAAATACATTGATAGGGCTGAAAGGAGAGAATAATATTCGTGTGTGAGAATATGCGTTGAAGTCGACTTGGAGATAGGGTTGCCCGAGGTGATCAAGCTAACCGTACTTGGCTAGTATCACATACAGGAACTTGATTATGAACAACTCCCCTTCAAGTGACGAAATTGTCATGGTTATGGCCATTTCGCTCGAAACTGAAAGAAGAAAACTGAGGAAGAATCTGAAAAAGAGAAGGGCGAACAATGGAGACAACCCTCAAAAGAAGGCACATCCAAGAAAACCAACATAGCGAAAGGGAAAGGAGGGAATACAGAGAGCAGAAGACCCACTTCTGGGAAGAGACTACCTAAATCTCAAGCCACAGCAAATGCCACTGCTTCAACAAATTGTTTTGTTGTTCTAAACACTCTAGAAGATCAGAACCAACTAGATCTTGAAGAGGGAGAGGTGCAACATCATATTGAACAGATAGCAAATGTAGAAATAAACTCAGGATCTTAGGAACAAACTAGAGTAGCCACTTCAGAAATCCCTTGTGTAGATGCAACTCCCCAGGAAACCCATGGCTCTCCAGCAGGCACCATATCCCCAATCTCTTATGCAAAAATGAGCAAAAAGAAAAATTTGATAGACAGCTCTGGTTCTTCTGAAGAAGATTCTATTGAGCTCTCCACCAAAAAGGAAGGAAGGAAGTCTTGTAAGGAAATTAGAGAAGAAGAGACGGCGAGATTAAAGATGTCGGGTAGTCAGTCTGCAATCGAAATGGCATTAGGCAGAAACACAAGGGCTCCATCCACAAAGGGAGGGCCTACTCCTTCCTTCCCTCATAAATAATGCAGATTGTCTCTTGGAATTGCATGGGTTTGGGGAACCCATTGAAAGCTGAAGCAGTAAAAGACCTATCAAGAATGGAACCCTCAAATATTCTCCTGCTCCAAGAAACAAAGATAGAAGAGGATGCTCTTCTATTATTAAGTCGAATCAAGTGGAATAAGAACTCAAGAAAAGTGGTGAGCGCTTGAGGTACTTTAGGGGGTATTGCAACCTTATGGTCAGAGGATATGTTTCAGCTGGAAAGCTCCTTCGCAACCCAACACTGGATATACACAAAACTTCAACATCTTCCAAGTAAGATTTATTTGGCGCTTTTCAATATTTATGTCCTAGTTAATTTCCTGGAAAGGGAGGACTTATGGAATTCTCTCTCAGGCTTCCTAGAAATCTACACTCCCCCAAACATCATATTGGTGGGGGATCTTAACATCACTTTAGATCCAAAAGAGAAAAAAGGTGGAGTTAGGGGTAAAGATCCCTTCCATGATTCAGTGGAGTCTCTGATTCTTGCTTGGGACCTCCTTGACTTCAAACCTAAGAAAGGTCATTATACCTTGACCAACAACATGGTAGGTAATTCCAACATTATTGCTTGTCTAGACTGGTTTCTAGTTCAAAGTTCTTTGATGGAGGGGAAGCATTTAATCTCTTCAAAAATTCCACCCAAGATGACATCTGACCATAACCCCATCTTGTTGCTGCTAGGAAAAGAGGAAGACTTAGGCCCTATTCCATTTAGATTCAGTCCTCTTTGGGTAGTGAGAGAGGGCTTTATGGACATATTAGCTCAAGCTCGGTCGTAACCAACTGAAGGATCTCCTAGCTTTGTGTCGGGGCAGAAACTTAAGTACACAAAGTATGCCTTAAAAAACTTGGAAAAAACCCCCCTCTCCACTCCAACGAGTAATAGACAAAAGAATGTGCAAGCTTTAGCTGAGATTTAGTTAGGCATGGAGGAAACTAAAACCACCAAAGCTCAATTTCTTATGGAATAGAATTCCCATCTCAACTCTTTTCTCTCCTTTCGCCCGGAAGAGGAGTACTGGCTCCTTAAGTCTCACATCCTATGGTTGTAAGCTGGACATAGAAACACTTCATTATTTCACAGACAATACAGAGCTCGTCTCTCTTGGAATCACATCTCGGAAATATCCATGAGGGAGGGGGAACTCATCAAAGGATAGCCTCTTTTAAAGCAGGTTGCCACATCTCATTTTCAACAACTGTTTCAGGAGGATGGTTCTTCTGATGATGATCTAGCTACCGATTTTTTGTCAAACATCCCTTCACTTGTCACTCCAGATTTAAACACTGGGTTATTAAAGCCTTTTACTAAAAAATAGATAGTGGAAGTCATATGGTGAATGGAGCTGGAGAAATCCCCTGGGTCGGATGGCTTCTCCATCCAATTTAACAAAAAATCCCGGAATTTAATAAAACTCGATCTTCTTAGAATGATAAAAGCCTTGCAAAAGAAAGCAAAAGTTGGAGGGTGCACCAACTCCACCTTCCTTGCTTTAACCCTGAAAGAAGTTAACCCAAATATTTTTGATAGATTCCAACCTATCTCACTCTGTAATGCCTCATACAAGATTCTCTCAAAATTCTTAGCCAATAGACTCAAGCCTTTGTTAAGGAATTTGATCTCCCCTCTTCAGGGTGGTTTTGTCAAAGGAAGGCACCTCATAAACAATGTGATCCAAGTGCAAGAAACCCTCTACTCTAGTCACATTAGGAAGGAAAATGGCATGCTCATCAAGTTGGATATGTCAAATTCTTTGGACTGTGTTAAACTCTCATTCCTCTATAAAATCCTTCTCGCATTTGGTTTTAGTGTTGAGTTTCTCAATTTGATAAAAGCCTACACATATAGACCTTGGATGGCGCCCCTGATCAATGGCATACCTACTGATTTCTTCCAAGCTACAAGAGGGATCTGCCAAGGGTGACCTCTGTCACTGTTTCTTTATATCCTATTGGTGGAATCCCTAAGCAGAAAGCTAACAGTTGAAAAGGAAGTAGGCTCTATCCCAGATATTAAGGCAGTAATAGGTGTGGACCCTATAAATCATGCCCTGTTTATGAATGAATCTATCCTCTTAGGAGGGGCCTCGATTAAGATAGCAAGGGATTTCAATGAAATTCTTCAATACTTCTGCCTAATTTCAGGAGCCTTAATCAACAAAAGAAAATGTGTTGTCTACAATTGGAAAGTAGATCATCTAGCTATCCTTTGAATAGCTTGCTCCTTGGGATTCCTTGGGTATGACAAATGGGAAAAGATCAAATACCTAGGCCTTCCCTTAACATTGGGACCAAGCCCTCCTTCCCTCTGGATCGAAGAAATTAACAAGATAAAAGAAAAAATAACATATTGGGGAGGCCAATGGCTAACAAAGGCTGGGAATTTGGTTTTGATAAACGTATTCCTCTCCACCCTCCCAATATTCCAGTCTTCCCTTCTGCTAGCACCCAAGTCTATCACAAAACAGATCTCTAAGCTTCTTCGGGACTTTCTATGGAATAGGGGTAAGGGAAACTAGAGCAAGTTACATCTGGTAAGATTGGATATCCTTAAAAGACTACTCTAGGAAGGTGGGTTACAGGTTCGGGATCCAGGCCTGGAAAATTTTGGCTCTTGGTGGAAAACTCATATGGAAACTGTATGCAGGCAAAACAAATCTTGTCAGGAAGATTCGTTGGATGAAATACCTAAAGGGAGGCTCCTTGAGAAACCTCACAACAACATCTACTCCAATAGGAACAAGAATTTTGAATTTAAGTAGAAGATGCATCAATCACATACAACAACATTTATACATAATCCTAGGCAATGGTCTAAGAACCTTACTGTGCGAGGACACTATTCAATGGAATGCCCCTTTGGGCTCCCTAAATTCGTGCAATGAAATAAAGATCTGGCTAGTGAACAGAGGTCTCCTCTGAATTGCAGACATTTTCTCTTGCGACAGTAAAGGGAATTGGGCTGGATGGACTATTCCAGGGGTTCGACAACCTCTCCACGCTAAAAAAAACTTCTTGTATATAGCTCTCTCTGGCCTCGCCCCTGTACACCACTCGTCCAAGGATAAATGTAGGTGGGGAAGAACAGGAATTTACACAGCAGCTCAAGGATTCTCCTCTTTACAATCTACTATTGCCCCTTCACTCACACTGATGCTCTAGAAATAGGTTTGGTCCCCCTTTAGCCTACCAAAGGTGAATTTATTCACATGGTTAGACATGCATAGAAAGGCACTAATATGTGAAAATATGAATAAAAGAGGGTTCAACGGCCCCTTTAGATGTTTCTTATGCAACTCTGCCGCATAAACCTCTGATCAATTATTCATTGACTACGATTGCACACAAGCAGTCTAGAATTTTGTCCTTCATGGCCTTAGTGCTCCCTTCCCCTCCTAGACATTTGTCGTTTCTCTTTACATCTCCTGGACAGACCAAAATCCTAAGAAAAAGGCCAAAAACGCATTCTGGAACAACATCTGGCAAGCTATTCCAAAATGCCTTTGGTGGAAAGTGTGGTTAGCTAGAAATGACTGCATTTTCAACATCATGCTTCTGAATTTAGTGGTAGTGGTGGCCAATGTGAAAGCCCTCTTGTTGGAAACTACAGGTAAATCTGCTCCTGCCTCCTCCTTACCTTCAGAAGCTTTTGTGTGGTTGGGATCCTGCTTGACAGGAGAGAGGAATGACTCCATCAACAAACTGTTGAATGCCCCTACTTGGCGCTTGCGACTCGCTGAAGGTGAGTTTCACATGTGGTGGTAGGGAACCTTAAAATCCACGATCTTCTTTGATGGAGCATCCAAGGGGAAACTAGGAACTGCAGGTGCAGGGGTTTTGATTCTTTCCCCAGACAGATCGAGTGAAACTGACTTCAGTTGGGGCCTAGGAACTAGCTTGAACAACCAAACAAAGAGTTACAGTCTCTTAAAAGCTTTCCAAATTGTGGAGCTAGGTTATAAAAGAATTCAAATTTTCAGAGACTCAAAGCTTCTGATTAAAATTTTAAACTCTGAACATGATTTTTGTAATCCGGCATTAAACAAAACTATGTAGCAAATCCAAAACACTTCGAAAGATTGTGACAGAATTGACTCTTACCACATATTGTGGGATTTAAACAAGCAAGCTGACTCTTTGGCAAACAAAGGCTATCTGCTACCTCAAGGAAACTTTAGTCTCAATGGAGGACCCTGCTCACTTCATCCTCTGCCTTATCCAAGCTACAACACCTAGATCTGCATTCGTTGGCCTCAACATTTAGAATGAATTTTGGTTCTCTTACAAAATATGCTCAACTTCATCATGGTTGGTTGCTTTTTTGAAGTATTTTCCAACAACACTAAACAATGGGTGACAGGGACCTGACAGAGGAATTGCCTCCATAGAAGAGAATTCGTCTATTTCAGGTCCTTGCTATGTCCAAAAGCTATAGGTAGGATTGGTTTGTGGATTCTTGGGCTAGATATTCATTGAATTGGATCGTTGAGCGATGTATTTGGAATTTTGAAAAAAAAATAGACATGGAGGAGATTTTCATTTCAAGGCTCTCTGGAGGTGAGAATTTTGGTGGTTTTTGTAGAGAGGACACATATTTTTTTCACATAAGGCAAATTCTCTACAAGTCATTAGATGGATTCAGGGGATTCGCAAGAGACTGTAGAGTACTATAAAGACACGACAAGCACATCCATTACAATATGGCCTCTCTCTTCATCTTGCTTTTACAAATACATGAAACTGAGAATCAATACAAAGCACAAGTAGCAAAAATCAAAGGATCTTTGTTATCATTAAAGCGACAGTTGGCAGTGGTAGAAAACAAATGCAGTCATCTCTGAAATTTAATTCTCAATCTTCACAGAGATGATCAAGTAATGGCCTCAATTCCAAGAATCTCAACAAATTCATTTAGGGCAAGGCTTAAGGAGGAAGAATCTATGCATCAATCCTATGAGGTAATCAAACCTGTGAGCCAGGAAAATGAACCAGTCGGTATAGATTTGGAGGATGCTACTAGACAGTATGCTCAAGGCTAATTTAAATGTTTTTTAACACTTAAAATTTCTAGGCATTTACTATAGAATATACAGCTTAAAGAAGCAATCAATAATTTTGCATAAGGAAAAGGCCATTCTCTGTTTTGGCAGTGTAACAGGGTTTTGTATGACCTTTGTTTTTTCTCCCACATTTTTACTGGAACTATAATATGATCTAATCTCTCTTGTATCATTTGCTACAGTTACCCAGTTACTATTAAAAAAAATGTTTCTTGACTTATATTTTATTTTCATTGTTTTTCTTCGATTACAAATTTGGAGTATTGTCTAATATTTTATTTTGAAAGCCTATTGAACAACTTATTATTTGATTTTCTTTGTAAACCTGAAATTTAATATTGAAAAATAAAATTGAAATATAACTTAATTTAGAAATTCTCTTTTCACTTAATACAAATGTACTTTCTCCATGTCACAACTTAAGTAAATATCTAAGCATAGTATAATTCTAATTATGAACTCCTGGAATTTACTTTAACTTAACCATAAGATATTATTGTAATGAAATGAAATAGAGACACATTGATACATTAATTAATAATTATGATGACTTTTACTAATATTATTATTATAATTAATTTTATTAATTTTATTTAATTTGAAAATCAAGAAACAAAATTACATTACAGGTGTTCAAAAACATTTTTTATATCATTCAAAAGCATTTTTTTATGTCACTTATGCATATGATAATAAAAAAAAACAAACAAACAAATAAACAATTACATGAGATATATGATCAAGTGAGATAAAAATCACTTATCCTATCTTATTTTCCTTTTTTTGGCCACCTTCTGCAATATTCATTATTTCGGAGTAGATGTTACTATGACTAGTTATATCTGACTCTCATCTCTCAGATGCATTAAGATAGCCACCTAAGTTTTTGTCCATTGGCATCTCCATTTTCTCCTTCTCGGGTACCATGTTTCTTTTTTGCCACCTTTTGCAATATTCATTATTTCGGGGTAGATGTTACTATGACTAGTTATATCTGACTCTCATCTCTCAGATGCATGAGGTATCTTAATGCCACCGAAGTTTTTGTCCATTGGCATCTCCATTTGCTCCTTCTCTGGTACCATGTTTTATGTTGAGTGTGACCATTCCCTTCGTCCACTTTTGAGTCGTTGTGAGAAGGAGGTTGATTATCCTCGCTTGGATTATTCTCTTTATCTTACTACTAATATTTTGAGTTATCGACGAATTTCCATCCCATTGGTTTAGTGACTTGCTTTTTCTTTTTTTTCGGTTCCTTCCTTCTTTGGCGATAGAGAACAAGTTCCCAAAAAAATGTGTATTCTCATAGTCTAACAGATGTGTCCACTGAAATTTCTAGTGTTTTAATAGAACATGATTTTGGAGACCTTTGCTTAAGTCAATTTTTGCAGATATTGTGGAAAAAGTAAAAATTATTTTTAAGGTTTTGTCGAAGTGATTTTTTTTAATTTCCCAAAATGTTGTGGATATAACGTAAAAACCCAAGCATTCAAAAGATGGAAAGAAAGTTTTGGAAGCCTTACCAGCAGTGACATCATTGTTACAACCATATTTGTTGAATCAAACCCTTTCACCTTTCAAATAAGAAAGAGCCCTGCCCTACCCTAAAACCATGGGTCATCTTTTAAAACTTTTTCCACATCTGGCCTGTTCTCAAATTGTACAATGAAAAAACCTTTAAAACACAAAACATAGTGCGTTTTATACTGCATGAAAAGTTTACCCACTGATACAAATCATCCGTTTTTGTTCGAAATAACCAAAATCCCTAAACACAAATTATTGTTGAGGATTTTAAATCATCATGATAAAGTTTTACCTCTGGGGTTTTGACGTCCATTTCTCAAACCTTGTCTGTTTCACTACGATGTACTAGACTCATAGATTTTGAAATGGATATACTTGTGTGGTTGCCTTTCCTTCCAACACATCTTTGAATAAAATGGTGCAATTTTGATTTATAGAACTTCCCCGCATCCTCATATTTAGTATTATTGTTCAAACTTTTGTAACAGTAAATCTAATTTATTTTTCTTATTTTCACTATTATCCTGCTAATCCTCACGATCACAATTAGAAACGTCAATGGAGCAGCGCTGATCTGAATAAAAAGGGCCCTGAATGATAGATCTGGGTCGATATATATTCAACGCGAACAGACTGATGTAGATCTTGCCAAAAATAATTAGATCTGTCGAAATTTTTATCGAATGAAAGCATCTGATGGCTTCATTCGACGTCAACGCACTTATGCAGGTTAATCTAAGGATTTTAATTTTTTATAGTTAAAATTGTTAAAATAAAATTTTATATTGTTTGATAATAATAGAAATAGTAAGATTTGGTAATAATAATATTAAAATAGGTAATAAGATTTAGTATTATTTATTAAGAATAATAATAATTTAACATATAAATACTTAAAGTTTTTTTAGTTTAAATAATAATATTATTATTGTTAAATATTTATAAATATTTAATAGTATAATTATATTTAACTATGGTCAAACTAGTTTAAAGATGGCCAACTTTTGTCATCATGGTCATCCATGCTTAAGATTGTTAATCATAGTCAAGATGTCAATCATATTCATCTATAGTTAAGTATTGAAAAGCATGTTTAGCAACGTTTTCCCGTTGTTCACTCTAGACAACAATGTTAAAAGGTTGACATATACATATCATAAATAAATATGAGTGTCCCAATGTATCAAACAAAAATCACTCGATCTTTATGTATATATATGTTTTCAAAAGGGCATGAAATAGACAAACTCAAGGAAGGGAAAGTATTTTCAGTTTAGAATAACAAAAAAATGCAATGTGGGGAAACCAATAGCCATGGATATTAATAATACATTATACTACTTATTAACAAATTGAGAAACCTCCCCTTGTTGTTTTGTTGGGCTGTCTGGATAGCTCGCAATCTGTTAATCTTCCAAAAACCCCTGCCCAGGTGGACTATCATTTCGACCAAGATCAAAGCAGACTATGATCTCATCCCTGATGACCCATCCCTCCCCAGCGTAAGGAACATCTCTGAGGAACAGTTTGACCCCAACATGCCTTGGGCATATTTTGATGGGGATGCACAAGAAGAAGGTTGTGGTGGGGGAGCTACCCTTGACATTTTAGAGAGGCACTCATTCAGTCTAATTATGGAATTACGGAGGGGAACTCATAACTTTGCAGAACTTTCATCAGCTTTACATATTATCTGCTTGCTTTGGAGAAGAACTGCCATGCTTTACAACTGTTTGGAGACTCTAAAATAGTCTGCGATTAGTTAAATAAAAGTTCTTATTGCTGGTCTTTCTCATTGAGACACATTCTAGATGAAGCATTAAGATTGATATCCAATTTTGACTATTTTTCATGTAAACACATCTATAGGGAGTGGAACACAGAGGCTGACCGTCTTTCCAAAGAAGGCGCGATCTGGTAGCAAGACATCTGGCTGATCCGTGAACAGAATGATGGATTTCACTACCAGTACTATCATAGGCCTTTTATGGACATTATGGACTAATCTCTGGACTCCGATTTCATATTATTGTACATATTACTTTTTGATATTTCTGAACTGATATGTTGACATTTATATGAATGGCACAGTACATGGTTTTGGAAATTATCTCCTTGTGTGGATTAAGATAATTTTATCCTATTTTGATCTTTTGTTTTATTTTGGATACTATCCTCAGACCCTGATTGGGCTATTACCTCCGTGCGTGGATACAGGTAGTTGGCTTTGGTGCTTCTTCAAAAGTTGTTATCTATCGATAGAAATATCAGAATATGCATATGCATCTACAAAATGTAATTTCTTTTTTATTAATGAAATTAAAAAATTTTCCATGGGGAAAAAAAACACATTGTAATGCCCCTTCCTAATCATGTTATCTTACATTACCTTATTAACCTACCTACTATGTGGTTCAATTTTATGCTTGATTCAAGTGTTATTAGTATACTTAAGAGGCAAGTGTACACTAGAGACATAAGCACAACTTGTAGAAATTTGATAGTACTATAAAGATTTACGCATTTGATGATTAATTAATGGTTGGACTTGATTAATTAATGATCAAATTTATCATGATCTATAACACCTCCTGGGTAATAGTCAAAAATTACTTTATCATGTTTATTATTTAGTAAGTAGAACTCAGGAAAGGCCAATGTTGTTTTAGATGAACATTTAAATAGTAAATAATAATAATTTTTATAATTATGAAATCTCAGAATTCAAGAAGGGAGACCAAAAATGAATTCCAACCTCCAGGAAGTTAGGAACAATTAAAGATTGTTACACCTTGCTCTACTGGAGTTAAAAAGAGGTCTTTGTGCAAAGAAAGGGGTTCAACCTTGAATTAAAAAGGAGGAGAAAGGAAATTTTGTGAAGGAACAACACGCTGTTAGAGGGGAAAGACATAGTTGGACTTGGGCCAATGCATAAGCTCAATACAAAATTAGAATCAATGGTATTTTAGAATGGACTATAGTCTTGATGTCTCTTACTATATTCGAGAGAAAATACTAAAAAAATTGTTACCTGGTGTCCTAGAGTGGATCTTGGGGGCAAAAGTGGACGTGATTTCCCTTCTCAAGGTTGGGTGTAGAAGGCCTCACCTTATTTGAATTCGTGGATTGACATAGATAGATAAGTATTCCAACATTGCTGAAGTCTAAAGCTATGAGTTTGTGAATGAAATAGATATATATTTGGTTACTCTATGTGGTAAAATAGGTATAAACCCAAGTGTTTATGTTCTACTAAACATAGTAGCTTGAGAGTATGATAAATTTTGTAATTTGCTTTAAGTACAGCTACAAAAATGAATTATGACAACACAGTGAAATTTTAGAAGAGTCCTTTGAAAATATAGACAAACCGATTGTATCTTAGAGTGTTGCATGAATTCCTAAAGTCTTTATTACATACAGTATATTGCCTTATCCCTTTAGATTTTGTGGCAAAAGCAATTGAAAAATTGGACTCGAATAGGGAAGAACTAAATGTATGCTTAATGATAAATTTAAAGAATGCACTTACGACTTCCTGTAGGAAATGTATATATATGTGCCAACATTACATTAAAATTTGGAACCATTTGATTTGTATAAATAGAGAGTTTACATTGGTAAACGAAGGGGTTAGGGCCAAGCTGACGCTTCCACAGCCACCTCATCCAGTCCCCTAGGAATTTATTAACAAGAATGTCAAACCCAAAACTAGAAACTGTCCTACCATTTCTATCTACAACATAAGTATTCAAACTAGATACATTTCAATAATTTCATAAAAGGACACACTTTGCAAGAAGCCTAAGTTATTTATTAGGACGCGACACAATATAATGAAACAATCACCTTTTCCTTGTTCTGAAAATTGACATAGATATAAAATAGTGACAAAGTTATAAATAAAAAAACAATGAGAATTTCTCATTTCCATCATGAGGGAACATCCATCCATATAAACTAGGTTCAGTCAAATAAATAAAATAACATAAGTATAAATATTTAATGAAAATAACAATTGTCTTTTTACCCAGAACTCAACTATCGAGAGCACCGAGTTTAGTTCAAAAGTTGACCTTGACTGAGAAGGATAAGCCAAATAACATTTATTGAAAGCTCAATTACTTAGGAAAACTGAAATATTTAATATGTTACAGAAAGAAACATTTCCGGAGTGGAAAATACAAAACCCCTGAATGGTTTTGCAAGAAAATTGTGCGTGGAAATTCCAATTTCTGACTAGCAGCTCTAAAACTTTAAAACCCTCATTTTTATTCACTACAAGCCAAATGGATATGTTTTAAATGAAACGCTCTCGGTGGCAAAGATATCAAAGTGGTGTGGTAGTCGACATTTGAAACCCGCTTAGGCGTAAGCCTACAAATTACAAACAAGCAAAGGTAATACTCTAAAGAAAACCAATAGAGCTCCAGACAAAAAATACACCAATTTTGTTAAGACATTTTAAGCTTTGTTCCAAACTATAAAACCTGTGATGCTGGATCATCTATGTTTGTTGGCATTACTATTGTACAAACATGAGTGTCCACCTATTGTTGCAGCTTGTCCAAATGTTCTTTAAGTAAAGAAACTTCTTCAGTCTTCTAGAACACATCCTATAGGATATTTTCCTTTTCATTTTCTACTTCAACTATCCTTGCAGCTATGGGATGCTCACCTGCAGGTAGATTCAACTTCTTTTTCAAAGCCCCAATCTTTGACCTGGTAGATTGTAATAATTTTTGAACAGTAGGTTGGT